>JAPQNM010002476.1:0-11230 GCA_029783475.1 Metacarcinus magister | reverse complement strand
GGTGAGAGGGTGAGTTGGTCAGGGTTAGGGGGTTGGGTCGAGGTGAGAGGGTGAGTTGGTCAGGGTTAGGGGGTTGGGTCGAGGTGAGAGGGTGAGTTGGTCAGGGTCAGGTTGATGGGTCGTGGTGAGAGGGTGAGTTGGTCGAGGTCAGGGTGTGGGTCTTCGTGAGAGGTGAGTTGGTCGAGTCCGTGAATGTCATGTTGTTAACAAGTTATCAGTCCGTTTTTTTTTTTTACCTTATTTTATCAACCAGTAGCTTTCTAGGCCAACTAGCTTCCTTTGAGACTGCTAATTAGTACTAACTGGTGCTCACCCTAAGGTAACAGGATTGTAGCCACCAATCCCAAATACCCTTGGGCCGCGGCAGGGGGATGGGTCGAGGTGAGCAGATGAGTCAGTCGGGGTCAAGGGGGACTGGTCGATGTTAGAGGGTGAGTTGGTCAGGGTCAGGTGGGTTGTCGAGGGGAGCGAGTGAGTTTTTGGTGGTCAGGTGGGTGGTTTGAGGTGAGCGAGTGAGTCGGTCGAGGCCAGGAGGATGGGTCAAGGTGAGTGGGTGAATCGGTCGGGGTCAGGGGGGTAGGTCGAGGTGAGCGGGTGAGTTGGTGTGGGTCAGGGGGTTGGGTCGAGGTGAGCAGGTGAGCTGGTCGTTATCAGAGGGATGGGTCGAGGTGAGTTGGTCGGGGTAGGAGGATTATTTGGTCAAGGTCAGAGGTGTAGGTCGAGGTAAGAAGGTGACTTGGTCGAGGTCAGGGGAGTTGGTCGAGGTGAGAGGGTGAGTTGGTCAAGGTTAAATGGATGGTAGAGGTGAGATGGTGAGTTGGTCGAGGTCAGGGGGGTTGGTCGAGTTGAGATGGTTAGTTGGTCAAGGTCAAATGGATGGTCGAGTTGAGAGGGTGAGTTGGTCGAGGTCAGAGGGATGGGTCGAGGTGAGAGGGTGGTTCGAGGTGAGAGGGTGAGTTGGTCGGGTTCAGGGAAATGTGTCAAGGAGAGAGGGTGAGTTGGTTAAGGTCAGGGGAGTTGGTCGAGGTGAGAGGGTGAGTTGGTCAAGGTCAGGGTAGTTGGTCGAGATGAGAGGGTGAGTTGGTCAAGCTCAGGGGGGTGGGTCGAGATGAGAAGGTGAGTTGGTCGTGGTCAGGGGGATGGGTAGAGGTGAGAGGGTGAGTTTTTTAGTGTCAGGGTCAGGGGGATAGGTCGAAGTGAGAAGGTGAGTTGGTCAAGGTCAGGGGGGTTGGTCGAGATGAGAAGGTGAGTTGGTCGTGGTCATGGGGGTGGGTAGAGGAGAGAGGGTGAGTTGGTTGAAGTTTGGGGGATGGGTCGAGGTGAGAGGGTGAGTTGGTTGAAGTCTGGGGGATGGGTCGAGGTGAGGGGGTGAGTTAGTCAAGGTCAGGGAGGTGGGTCGAGGTGTGAGGATAAGTTTGTCAGGGTCAGGGTCAGGGGGATGGGTCGAGGTGAGAGGATGAATTGGTAAAGTTCAGGAGGATGGGTCGAGGTGAGAGGATGAAATTGTAAGGGTCAGGGTTAGGGGGATGGGTTGAGGTGAGAGGGTGAGTTGGTCAGGGTCAGGGGGATGGGTCGAGGTGAGAGGGTGAGTTGGTCAAGGTCAGGGGGGTAGGTCGAGGTGAGAAGGTGAGTTGGTCGTGGTTAGGGGGATGGGTCAAGGTGAGAGGGTGAGTTGTTCGGGGTCAGTGGGATGGGTCGAGGTGAGAGGATGAGTTGGTCGTGGTCAGGGGGATAGGTAGAGGTGAGAGGGTGAGTTGGTCGTGGTTAGGGGGATAGGTCGAGGTGAGAAGGTGAGTTGGTCAAGGTTAGGGGGATAGATCGAGGTGAGAGGGTGAGTTGGTCAAGGTCAGAGGGATGGGTCGAGGTGAGAGGGTGAGTTGGTCGGGGTCAGTGGGGTTGGGTCGAGGTGAGAGGGTGAGTTGGTCGAGGTCAAGGGGATGGGTCGAGGTGAGAGGGTGAGTTGGTCGTGGTTAGGGGGATAGGTCGAGGTGAGAGGGTGAGTTGGTCGAGGTCAGGGGGGTGGGTCGAGATGAGAGGGTGAGTTGATCGAGGTGAGAGGGTGAGTTGGTCGAGGTCAGGGGGATGGGTCGAGGTGAGAGGCTGAGTTGGTCGAGATCAGGGGGATAGGTCGAGGTGATAGGATGAGTTGGTCGAGATGAGAGGGTGAGTTGGTCGTTGTCAGGGGGATAGGTCGACGTGAGAGGGTGAGTTGGACGTGGTCAGTGGGATGGGTCTAGGTGAGAGGGTGAGTTGATCGTGGTTAGGGGGATGGTTCAAGGTGAGAGGGTGAATTGTTCGTGGTTAGGGGGATGGGTCGAGGTGAGAGGGTGAGTTTGTCGGGGTCATTGGGATGGGTCGAGGTGAGAGGGTGAGTTGGTCATGGTCAGGGGGATAGGTCGAGGTGAAAGGGTGAGTTGGTCGTGGTTAGGGGGATGGGTTGAGGTGAGAGGGTGAGTTGGTTGAGGTCAGGGGGGTTGGTCGAGGAAACAGGGAGAGTTGGTAGGGGTCAATGGGATGGGTTGAAGTGAGAGTGTGAGTTGGTCGAGGTCGGGAGAGTGGATCAAGGTAAGAAGGTGAGTTGGTCGAGGTCAGGGGTGTGGGTCGAGGTGAAAGTGTGAGTTGGTCGAGGTCAGGAGGGTGGGTCAAGGTTAGAGGGTGAGTTGGTTGAGATCAAAGGGGTGGGTCGAGGTGAGAGGGTGAGTTGGTTGAGGTCAGGGGGTGGGTCGAGGTTAGAGGGTGAGTTGGTCGAGGTCAGGGGCTGGGTCAAGGTCAGAGGGTGAGTTGGTCGGGGTCAGGGGTGTTGGTCGAGGTGAGAGTATGAGTTGGTCGTGGTCAGGGGGATTGGTCGAGGTGAGAGGGTGAGTTGGTCGTGGTTAAGGGGATGGGTCGAGGTGAGAGGGTGAGTTGTTCGGGGTCAGTGGGATGGGTCGAGATGAGAGGGTGAGTTGGTCATAGTCAGGGGGATAGGTAGAGGTGAGACGTTGAGTTGGTCAAGGTATGGGGGGTCGAGGTAGAGGTGAGAGGTTGAGTTGGTCGTGGTTACGGGGATGGGTCGAGGTGAGAAGGTGAGTTGGTCAAGGTCAAGGGGATAGGTCGAGGTGATAGGGTGAGTTGTTCAAGGTCAGAGAGATTGGTCGAGGTGAGAGCGTGAGTTGGTCGGGGTCAGTGGGATGGGTCGAGGTGAGAGGGTGAGTTGGTCGAGGTTAAGGGGATGGGTCGAAGTGAGAGAGTGAGTTGGTCGTGGTTAGGGGATGGGTCGAGGTGAGAGGGTGAGTTGGTCGAGGTCAGGGGGATAGGTCGAGGTGAGAGGGTGAGTTGGTCGGGGCCAGTGGGATGGGTCGAGGTGAGAGGGTGATTTAGTCGAGGTTAAGGGGATGGGTCGAAGTGAGAGAGTGAGTTGGTCGTGGTTAGGGGGATGGGTCGAGGTCAGAGGGGTTGGTCGATGTGAGAAGGTGAGTCGGCCGAGGTCAGGGGGGTTGGTCGAGGTGAGAGGCAGAGTTGGTCGGGTTTAATGGGATGGGTCAAGGTGAGAGTGTGAGTATGTCGAGGTCAGGGGGATTTGTCGAGGTCAGGGGTGTGGGTCGAGGTGAGAAGGTGAGTTGGTCTTGGTTAGGGGGATGGTTCGAGGTGAGAGGATGAGTTGGTTGAGGTCAGGGGGGATGGTCGAGGTTAGAGGGTGAGTTGGTCGGGGTTAATGGGATGGGTCAAGGTGAGAATGTGAGTTGGTCGAAGTTAGGAGTATGGGTCAAGGTGTGAAGGTGAGTTGGTCGAGGTCAGGGGTGTGGGTCGAGGTGAGAGGGTGAGTTGGTCGAAGTCAGGGGGGTTGGTCGAGGTGAGAGGGTGAGTTGGTCGGGGTTAATGGGATGGGTCAAGGTGAAAGTTTGAGTTGGTCAAGGTGAGAAGGTGAGTTGGTCAAGGTCAGGGGGGTGGGTCAAGGTTAGAGGGTGAGTTGGTCGAGGTCAGTGGGGTGGGTCGAGGTGAGAGGGTGAGTTTGTCGAGGTCAGGGGGGTGGATCAAGGTGAGAGGGTGAGTTGGTCGAGGTCAGGGGTGTTGGTCGAGGTGAGAGGGTGAGTTGGTCGTGGTCAGGGGAGATAGATCGAGGTGAGAGGGTGAGTTGGTCGTGGTTAGGAGGATTGGTCGAGGTGAGAGGGTTAGTTGGTCATGGTCAGGGGGATAGGTAGAGGTGAGAGGGTGAGTTCGTGAAGGTCAGAGGGATAGGTCGAGGTGAGAGGGTGAGTTGGTCGTGGTTAGGGGATGGGTCGAGGTGAGAGGGTGAGTTAGTCAAGGTCATGGGGATAGGTCGAAGTGAGAGGATGAGTTGGTCAGGGTCAGAGGGATGAGTCGAGGTGAGACGGTGAGTTGGTCGGGGTCAATTGGATGGGTCGAGGTTAAGGGATGAGTTGGTCGAGGTCAATGGGTTGGGTCGAGGTGAGAGGGTGAGCTGGTCGTGGTTAGGGGGATGGGTCGAGTGAGAAGGTGGGTTGGTCAAGGTGAGAAGGTGAGTTGTTCGAGATCAGGGGTGTGGGTCGAGGTGAGAGGGTGAGTTGGTCGAGGTCAGGGGGTGGGTCAAGGTGAGAGGGTGAGTTGGTCGAGGTCAGGGGTGTGGGTCGAGGTGAGAGGTTGAGTTGGTCGAGGTCAGGGGGGTGGGTCGAAATGAGAAGGTGAATTGGTCGAGGTCAGGGGGGTGGGTCGAGGTGAAAGAGTGAGTTGGTCGAGATCATGGGTGTTGGTCAAAGTGAGAGGGTGAGTTGGTCGTGGTCAGGGGGATAGGTCGAGGTGAGAGGGTGAGTTGGTCAAGGTCAGGGGGATAGGTCGAGGTGAGAGGGTGAGTTGTTCGTTGTTAGAGGGATGGGTCGAGGTGAGAGGGTGAGTTGGTCGAGGTCAGGGGGGTTGGTCGAGGTGAGAGGGTGAGTTGGTCGTGGTCAGGGGGTGGTGTCATAGGGGGTTTTTTGTCTACACTCCCTTTACAATATTTATTGTAAGTAAGTAACAATATTATTATTATGTAGAACTCGTGATGATAAAACTGTAGGATATGTACCAGCCTTCCGACACCAACCTCTATTCACTCACCTTCGGAGGCTCTGTAGGGCCTAAGTTTTAAATCTTAATGTACCCAGAGTGTTTGGCTAAGTAAACAAGTAGACATACTTCTTTAGTTTATTTAAATAAGTTCACCCTGAAAAAGAAGTCATGATTAAGACTCACACCCCATTCACTCGCTACCTGGCTATAAAACTTAATTGTAAGCCTTACGAGTTTCCTTACTCCACTTAAGACCTTCCTCTCTCGAGGAAGGTAGTGTGCGCGTGCACGCGGGAGTAGGCGCGTACGTGCAGCGTGGGCGTGGATGCGCGCGGGAGTACACACGAGGGCGTGGGCGGCTCGCAGGCGTGGGTAGCTCCACCGCTCCCCAAGACAACTCCACTACTCATCACTCTTCCACCTCAGCTCCACACCCGGTTTCTTCTGCAAAGAAACTCCAAGAAACTCCACCTCTCTCCACACAGCTAGACTCAGAGTCACTCCACTCAGAGACGACTCCACTAGCTAGCTCCACATAAAGGCTCAGTCTCACCCAGACGATTCCTCTCTCTCATGAGGCAGGACAAAACCAGACTCCCCTTAGAGACAACTCCACCTAATCCACTTAGCTAAACTCTGGTAGCTGTACGTGACTCCACTTCACACAGCAAGACTCAGAGTTACGTGGCTAGATGGTTCCTACCATTTCCACTTAGCTACTCCACTCACTAGCTCAGCCTCTCCACACAAGGCAACTCCACTAGCTAGCTCCACGTGGCTCCACGTGGCTCCACTTACCTTCACTCCACCTCACTCACCACCTAATCCCCCACCAGTTTCTTCTCAAAGAAACTCCACGCAATTCCTCACGCCACCATGCAACTGCAGTCCACCCTTTGGACTATGCAAGATTGCAATGGCGACGCGAGTAACAGCGTGGAAAAAGAATTCCACCCCAACCTGACCTGACGCAGTCGCCGCTCCACACAAACTGACCGCGGTTCACCCGGGGTCAGCGGCTCGCCGCTACCTTACCCAGGTCACCGACATGCCACAAACTGCCAGAAGGCGACACTCTGGTTGTGTTAATTCGTATAACACAACCCCAATTTAACATGCGCGTAAATGTTACACATCATGCAACTATCTCTACAATTAAGTAGACCTGCTTGCATGCAGAAAATGTCTCCCAGCCTGATAATACCCCCCCATGGAGATAAAGCATTTTGGTTTCAACTCACTCAGAGACTAAAATGCTCAAATCTGATTGGGTCAGGCACGTCTACTTTTTGTGACTCACCGAATAAATATTCGGCTTAAATTAGCGTCCCCACGTGCACGTAGGCACCGTAAACATTCCAAGCCCCCCAACATGGGAGCTCACCTTTGTCACGTAGCTCCAAAAACCCCCTATGACAATTGGAGCCCGAACAGGGACTCGTGAATGTAACCCAGAGTGTGTTAAAGTAACTGGACGTTGTCCTTAGGCAAGTTAGTGACATACAAGCTGATGCTGTGGAAATGGGAGGGCCCATATTGCCACGAGCTAGTGATAGCTCCGGATATATTCCGGCAATGGTGGTTTTGCCACGAGAGGGCCAGAGGCAGTGCCTCTAAAAAAAAAAATGGAAACTGGCACTGTTGTGAGGCAGTGCAGGGCATTTTTTTGTCGCGTTTACTGGCGAGTAAACGTGAGGTCCAGTCAATGTTACGTGCATGGTAACTAAGGCGCATGGTGTGTTGCATGGTGTGTTGCATGGCGTGGTTGAATAGGATAAATAGGCAGGTAGCCAGGATTATTTTTTCCACTATGTTACACCTGCAATTTACACCACATATTTACCATGTACACCGTGTTAACATACAGGCACTACATAACACTTGAAATTAAATGTGGTATAACAGCCTGAGCAAGCCTAAGCCAGACCAAGGCGCCGTGCCCTAGAGTTTTCCCTTAGAATGAAAACTTAAAGTAAATATGGGGTTTTTCCTTGTGGGCGCCTCGTCTTGTCATCTGAGCTAAGGGTAGAGTGACATACACCACAGGTATGATCGAGTGAGTGTCTGGATTCTAATAGGTTGCATGACCAGAGCCAGGTAGCATATAAGTGCATGGCTAAGAAAATGTCTGCAGCAGTTTTTTTTTTCATGGCAAATTTTTTCCCTTGGTAAAAAATTTTTCAAGCAGGGGCGAATGTCATGGGTGGAATTTGGAGCTACGTGACAAAGGTGAGCTCCCATGTTGGGGGGCTTGGAATGTTTACGGTGCCTACGTGCACGTGGGGACGCTAATTTAAGCCGAATATTTATTCGGTGAGTCACAAAAAGTAGACGTGCCTGACCCAATCAGATTTGAGCATTTTAGTCTCTGAGTGAGTTGAAACCAAAATGCTTTATCTCCATGGGGGGGTATTATCAGGCTGGGAGACATTTTCTGCATGCAAGCAGGTCTACTTAATTGTAGAGATAGTTGCATGATGTGTAACATTTACGCGCATGTTAAATTGGGGTTGTGTTATACGAATTAACACAACCAGAGTGTCGCCTTCTGGCAGTTTGTGGCATGTCGGTGACCTGGGTAAGGTAGCGGCGAGCCGCTGACCCCGGGTGAACCGCGGTCAGTTTGTGTGGAGCGGCGACTGCGTCAGGTCAGGTTGGGGTGGAATTCTTTTTCCACGTATTTATTTCTCGCTTGCCCTGTATATCATCGTCAGGTGGACTGGGATTTGCAGAGGTGGAGCGAGGATTTACGTGGAGTTTCTTGTACAGAAACTGTAGGTGGAGAAAGGGAAGTGTGTGGTGGAGAGGCTTAGTGGAGAGAGTGGAGAGAGGTGGAGTTTCTTGGAGTTTCTTTGCAGAAGAAACTGACCGTGTGGAAGAAACGGAAGGTGGATGTGTATCTGGATACATCGTCCCCCCCTCAACCCATCTGCTACATCCACGGACGACACCCAAGCCCGCGGGACCTCGTGTGCACGCCTGCACCTACACGCCCTCACGCACCCACGCGTTCACGCACACGCGAACGCTACTTCCTCGAGAGTAGGAAGGTTGTGAGTACAGTAAGGAATCTTAAGGTTTATAATTAAGTTCTTTATAGCCAGGTTAGCGAGTGAATGGTGTGAGAGTCTTTAATAATCTTTCCGTTACAGGGGAAGCTTATTTAAATAAACTAAAAAAGCTTGTCTTCTTGTTTACTTCGCCAAACACTCTGGGTACATTAGATTTAAAACTTAGGCCCTACAGAGCCTCCGAAGGTGAGTGAATAGGGGTTGGTGTCGGAAGGCTGGTACTTATCCTACAGTTTTATCGTAACGAGTTCTACACACAATAATATATATTGTTACTTACAATAATATGTAAGGAGGACAAAAAACCCTGTGACAGGTGGGTCAAGGTGAGAGGGTGAGTTGGTCGAGGTCAGCGGGGTAGGTCAAGTTGAGAGGGTTTGTTGGTCGAGGTCCGGGGTGTTGGACGAGGTGAGAGGGTGAATTGGTCGTGGTCAGGGGGTTTGGTCGATTTGATAGGGTGAGTTGGTCGTGGTTAAGGGGATGGGTCGAGGTGAGAGGGTGAGTTTTTCGGGGTCAGTGGGATGGGTCGAGGTGAGAGGGTGAGTTGGTCGTGGTCAGGAGGATAGGTAGAGGTGAGAGGGTGAGTTGGTCAAGATCAGGGGGATAGGTCGAGGTGAGAGGGTGAGTTGGTCGTGGTTAGGGGGATGGGTCGAGGTGAGAAGGTGAGTTGATCACGGTCAGGGGAATAGGTCGAGGTGAGAGGGTGAGTTGGTCAAGGTCCGAGGGATGGGTCGAGGTGAGAGGGTGAGTTGGTCGTTGCTAGGGGGATGTGTCGAGGTGAGAGGGTGAGTTGGTCGAGGTTAGATTGTGAGTTGGTCGGGGTTAATGGAATGGGTCAAGGTGAGAGTGTGAGTTGGTCGAGGTCAGGAGGGTGGGTCAAGGTGAGAAGGTGAGTTGGTCGAAGTCAGGGGTGTGGGTCGAGGTGAGAGGCTGAGTTGGTCGAGGTCAGGGGGGTGGGTCTAGGTGAGACATAATAATAAATTGAGGGTGAGTTGGTCTAGGTCAGGGATATGGGTCGAGGTGAGAGGGTGAGTTGGTCGAGGTGAGAGCGTGAGTTGGTTGAGGTCTGGGGGATAAGTCGAGGTTTGACCATTCAGTGAGCGAGTTCGGAAGCACAGTTTTTGAGAACAACAGGAGGGACTCCATCCGGACCGTAAGCCTTCCGAGAATCAAGGCCAGAGAGGGCCTGGAAAACGTCATAATAAAGAATTCTAATTTTAGGGATGAAGTAGTCAGAGGGTGGAGGAGTAGGAGGAATATGCCCAGTATCATCCAAAGTAGAGTTGGTAGCAAAGGTTTGAGCGAAGAGTTCAGCTTTAGAGAAAGAAGAGACCGCTGTGGGGCCATCTGGTTGAAGTAAAGGAGGGAAAGATGAAGAAGTAAAATTGTTAGAGATATTATTGGCTAGATGCCAGAAATCACGAGAAGAGTTAGAGTTGGAAAGATTTTGACATTTTCTATTGATGAAAGACTTTTTAGTAAGTTGGAGAATAGATTTGGCATGATTACGGGCAGAAATATATAGGGCATGAGTTTCAGCAGATGGATGGCTACGGTACCGTTTGTGAGCCGCCTCTCTATCATTGACAGCACAAGAACAAGCAGAGTTAAACCAGGGCTTTTTAGCTTTAGTATTAGAGAAAGTATGAGGAATGTATAGCTCCATGCCAGAGATAATCACCTCTGTTATGCGCTCGGCACACAGAGAAGGATCTCTGACATGGTAGCAATAATCATCCCAAGGAAAATCAGAATAGTACTGCCTCAGGTCTTCCCACTTAGCAGAGTTGAAATGCCAGAAGCACCTCTGCTTAGGCGGGTCCTGAGGCTGCACTGGAGTGATAGGACAGGTAACGGAAATAAGATTGTGATCGGAGGAGCCCAACGGAGAGGAAAGTTTAACAGAGTAAGCTGAAGGGTTGGAAGTTAGGAAAAGATCAAGAATGTTGGGCGTGTCTCCAAGGATGTCAGGGATACGGGTAGGGAACTGCACTAGCTGCTCTAGGTCATGAAGGATAGCAAAGTTGAAGGTTTGTTCACCAGGTTGGTCAGTGAAAGAAGATGAAAGCCAAAGCTGGTGGTGAACATTGAAATCCCCTAAAATGGAGATCTCAGCATAAGGAAAGTGAGATAGGATGTGCTCCACCTTGGAAGTCAAATAGTCAAAGAATTTTACATAGTCAGAGGAATTAGGTGAGAGATATACAGCACAGATGAATTTAGTTAGAGAGTGACATTGAAGTCTTAGCCAGATGGTAGAAAATTCTGAAGATTCAAGATTGTGGGCACGAGAGCAAGTAATGTCGTTACGCACATATGCGCAACAGCCAGCTTTGGATTGAAAATGAGGATAGAGAAAGTAGGAGGGAACAGAGAAGGGGCTGCTGTCAGTAGTCACAGACAACTGTGTTTCAGTTAGGAAGAGAAGATGAGGTTTAGTGGAGGAGAGATGGTGTTCCACAGATTGGAAATTAGATCTAAGGCCACGAATGTTGCAGAAATCGAGAGTAAAAGTATTAGAGGAAGTGTCAAGACACCCGAGGTCGTCAGCAGAGGGGCAGTCCGACCTGGGGACATTTATGGTCCCTTCCCCAGATGGGGACTCAGAGGCTGGGTGTGGTGAAGCCATTTTTAAATTTTGATTTGAAGAGAGTGTAAAAGTGTAAGGTGTAGTAATGTTATGTAGGTAGTAGAAGAAGTTGTCTTTAGAGGGCAGGCTGCAGCTGCTCTCTTGTGTAAATGAGACACTAAGGGAACCAGGAAGAGAGGACACGGGGAATCACACAGTCTGCAGCACTGCCTACATCCCCGTAAGTACCTCTCCTGGAGTATTCCACCGGGCGGCAGGTGTCTACTGCCTACTCCATATAAATATATATATATATATATATATATATATATATATATATATATATATATATATATATTATATATATATATATATATATATATATATATATATATATATTATATATATATATATATATATATATATATATATATATAATATATATATATATATATATATATATATATATATATATATATATATTATATATATATATATATATATATATATATATATATATATTATATATATATATATATATATATATATATATATATATATATAT
>JAPQNM010002467.1:67500-69876 GCA_029783475.1 Metacarcinus magister | reverse complement strand
TATATGTCAGGGCCGAGGTGACTACCAATTAATATTATCTTTTTATAGAGTTGTGGGGAAGAAAAATCATGGAGTATGATACCCCGAATATATTTACACACACACAAATAGCAAACAATAGGCTAGAAGCCAAAATAAATCACCAACGACGAACTGCTCGTAAACAATTACCAGAGCAGGGGTATGACACCCAAATAACTCCCTGTACAGCTGTTTTGAGGGTGAGATGCGTGACAGCAAAACTCGGCAACGTAGATTGCTCCTCAGACAGCAGGAAGGGTCGAATGGTGTAGGTACAGTTGAAGGGCACACTGGAAGGGAGCCCAAGTCTCCAGAAATGCCTTCGGAAATGTTGAGAACCAGCAGCAGGTGGTGAGGTGTTGTCAGGTGTGAGAGCTGAGGCGTTCTGTCCTTCTCCAAGCCGGTGGCGTGGAGCTTGGCTCGGTTAGACTACCCCCCATACCCCTGGACAAGGGGGTGGGGTAGTGGCGGGGAAAGGTGGTGAACAAGCGCCGGCAGACGAGAGTGGTAGTTCAACCACTAATTAGGGGAAGACGAGGCAGGTGCAGTTCCTCACACATGCCCCCACTAAAACATCTGCTGCACAGCTGATGTCGAAGAACTGCAGCTGACCAGGAGACATAAACAAACTTATAATACTTGAGTGCAGGAAACAAAACTTGTAAAAGACTGGAGTGCAGGAAAACAAAATAAAGAAAAGCTATTGCCGGCTGAGAAGGTCGGCTCCAATGTTGTCCGTCCCGGCAACATGAACAACCCTAAATTTATAGGGTTGAAGACCTAAAGCCCATCGTAGTATTCTGTCATTTTTACCTTTGAATTTCTGAAGGTATATTAGAGGCTTGTGGTCTACTTCAAGGATAAATTCCTTACCTCGAAGATAGAAGTCAAACCTATGAATGCCGAATACGATGGCCAGGCATTCCCTCTCGATGGTAGAGTATCGTCGTTCCCGATCAAGTAGTTTCCGGCTGGCGTAAGAGATGGGATGTGGAGAAGATGGGTTTTACTCCCAGTAGTTTGTGTAGCTCTGCCATAAGCTGGGAAGTAAATTGAGTCCCACGGTCGGAAAGTATTTCCCTGGGGATTCCCACTCTGGCGAAGATGGTTAGCAGAGCTTCAGATACAGATATGGTGTCAATATCTTTAAGAGGCATGGCTTCTGGAAACCCAGTGGAGAAATCAATTAGAGTGACAATGTAACGGTGTCCTTCAGAAGATGGTGGAGACAAGGGACCTACCAAGTCAATGGCAACTCTGGAGAAGGGTTCAGTTACGACAGGTAACGGTTGAAGAGGTACTGGACGTACCCTACCCTTAGCCGACATACGTTGACACTTGTCGCAGGAACGGCAGTAATCCCGGATGTCTGCACACATCCCTGGCCAATAAAAGTCTTGCAAGACCTTCATCTGGGTCTTCCGGTGGGAGAAATGTCCAGCCAAAGGACCTTCGTGAGCAACACGTAGGATGACAGGACGGCAATCGCTGGGAACAACCAAGGATAAACCATTTACCTTTTGAAGGTGATCCGATGAGAGACATTTTCGGTACAGGAGGCCGTCCTCATGTATGAACTGGTATGTGGCACCATCCCGTGCCTTCTCAACTTCTTGAGTGGTAGCCTTTGACTGTAAACACGTCAAGGAAGGACAGGATTCCTGAAGTTGACGAAACTCATCAGGGGTTACAGTCAAAGGATGGAGCTTAGGCAGAACTAGAGGGTGGACCCGTTTAGATCGACCGGCTCTGGTCTCCACAGCACACACTTGAGTAGTGGAGGACTCAACTGGTGGTAGATGTTGACATCCAGAAGGGCGGTTGTTCTTTTCTTGAGAGGAGAGGGAAGTTCCGGGCGAAGGCGAGTCATCAGGAGGCAACAGAGGATCTTGTAGGGAAGAAACGTCAGTGGTGGCTTGGTCATGGTCACTATGGAGAAGATGGTTGTCGTTACTGAGTAGAGAATCAGGACTATCAGGATCTTGTACTCCGGGAATATTCCCAACTAGAGCACTAGCAAATTTAATTGGGGCCCTTACAGCATCTGTCCAACCAGTGTAAAATGGGCACCGTAAGTAACACTTAACGACAGGAAATTCGTCGATGCGTCCCAAATAGTCAGCAACTTGTACTTTGGGGCAGAGTGATGGGTCAATGTCTGGCAAGGCTTCCTCAGAAATTACAACTCCAGAGCATCCAGTATCCCTAATTATAGAGGAAGACCATGACCCATTAATAGTCCCCGTAACTGAGAAGTTAGGCACTTTATGGTCTTCTAAGCAAAATCCAACCTTATAGGGGGGCGTGGTAGTAGTTCCATCCTTGAATGCTCGAGGATTCCTGGGACAGCGTGGT
>JAPQNM010002467.1:40000-57500 GCA_029783475.1 Metacarcinus magister | reverse complement strand
GAAACTGTAGAAGTATTCGGAATGAATATCCATATTTGTCCCTTTTAGTGAACATACACAGGCCGTCCGTTATTTGTCTACAGGAGACGCGACCGAAGGATCAGTCATATCCTGCAGTATTAAAATACTACTATCCGTATAGAAGATGCGATCCGTATAGAAGATGCGAGTGTCACGGTGTTGCCATCTACACCAACAAAACACTGACTGACACACACAGAAGTGATATTGAATATACTGTTGGAAGAAGTCGAGTGCACAGTGAAATTCAACAACACGTGTCTGGCTATCTGCTCCCTTTATTAACTCCCCAATACATCCATTGCTGATGTCGACATAACATCACTGATTAGCCAGCTTCCGAGCAACAAGTTATCAATTGGAGATTTTAACGCCCATCATCAGCAATGGGGAGGCAAGAAGTCAAGTGTACGAGGTGAACAAATAGTAAACATCCGGTCTCAGACAAACCTTCACCTTTTGAACGATGGTAGTGCGACTCATGTAGATGATTGAACCGATAACGTGTCTGCTACTGATCTGTCTCTGGCCTATCGCCAAATATGCTCCCTGATTTATCTTGGGAGGTCAACGACGACTCTCACGGAAGTGACCATCTGCCCATCTGTATATCTTACACGCAACATCCCTTCCATGCCCTGTCCACCCATATTAAACTTTAAGAGAGCATGACGTGGATGTATCTGGCGAGGACATTGACACCATGGTAAACAACGCCACACTCTATTTTATACGCTGCCGAGGCATGTATTCCGAAAACTTTCTCAGTTCGCACAAAGCATGGAGCTTCATAGTGAACAACGGATTGCCGACAAGCACTTCGTGAGTGTAGTAGGTGAAACAGGTATTTCAGCCAGCAGCCCAGTACAGCTAACTTCATAACTTATAAAAAGGAAAGGGCTCAGGCAAGGAAAGTTATCCGAAATGATAAACGGGATGTAAAGCACCACAATTATTGCTTTCTGTGGAAGATTACAGAAACCAGTGGATGATGTGGAATTAGATAGTGGAGTGTATTTTTCAGTGTTTTATCTAACAAACTATGAATAACACATACACACTTATACTATTATTGTCTGAGTGTAGCCATGAACGGACTTTATACACTTGAAGTTCGGGCTGTAAAAACAACACTTGTTACACACACAACAACACGTCCGTCACACACGGCTATATCTTTACTTCTGAGGATACTAGGGCTGGGCGGGATTTGATTACTGGACTCGGATCCCGCGGATCCGTCAGAGCGCTGCTGGGACCCGATTACTTTTGCCAAGTAATCGGATCCGACGATTACTTTATGGTCAGAGTTGAAAAATGCAAAGTTAAATATTGAACTTGCAAGTGATAATTAGTTACGTCAAACATACGGGTCACAACTTGGGAATGATAATGTTTAAAACTAAAATAAATAAAAAAAAAATAAATAAAATAACATTGTGGAAATGTAAACTGCTGCTAGATGCTGGCGACACTAGGCAGTATTCTAATACTGCCAAATTTCTCTTCCTTTTATTCGAAAGGTGATTGGTTGATAAGTTGTGACGTCAGAGCGTAGCCTATAAATATTGGCTCCATCAGCTCCCACACACAAGACTGAGCCCAGACACGGTACACTGTACACGTCGTCCTGCTCCTGCTGTCTTTCACCATATTTTGACGGCCCTTCAGGTCTAGGTTATCTAAATAAATATAGGTGTCCCTCTACCCATGTACTGAGTTTTGCTACCTCATTGTCCTCACCTTAGTGACAACAGTAAGTGTCTGTTGTCAGATTGTCCTTCCTCTCTCACCTACGGAGTGTCCGCCTCAGTGAGCGTGCTTTTGGGGTGAATTAACACCGATCGGCCCCTCTAGAGTGGTTTGGTAAGACAATCTGACTCTAGGAAACTCCTCCCTGGCGTCCTCCCGCTTGTGTCCCGCTCCCCTCCTGTAGGAGGGGGGTGTACCCCATGGCTGAGGCCACCTCCCCCCCCCTCCCCCCTGCAGGGGGAGGGAGGGTCCTGACCGACCACCCCCGACAACCACACGCCCCATCACCCCTGACCAAGCGAGATTTGTTACACTCAAATCCAAGACACAGACCCGACTATCAAATGTAAATTCTTTCATCATCAAAAAAGTTATCGATGTAAATATTGCTACTGCTGCCAATGTCAAAAAACTTGTAAGCGGAGATCTTTTAGTTGAAACTCTTAATGCTAAACAAGTCACTTCCCTAATGAAGCTACGACGCATACATGATATTGAGATTAAAGCTTCGGTCCCAGTATCCATGAACTCGTGTCGGGGGGTTGCCTCCCATCGCGACTTTGTGGATATGATGGAAGATGAAATCGTTGATAACATGCATGACCAGGGCGTTATTGGGGCTAGAAAGATCACTAAATTCGTTGACGGCGCGAGAAGGAACACTGCTTCAGTCACTTTAACTTTTGCTATTGCCAAGTTGCCCGACAGAGTGGATGTAGGATACGAGCGGGTTCCCGTTCGTCCCTATATTCCAAACCCTCTTCGGTGCTTCAAATGTCAACTCTATGGTCATCACGGAAATGCTTGTCGTTCTGTTCACTCTTTCTGTGGTAAGTGTGCTTGCGAGGGTCATTCGTCGGAACAGTGTTTGTCATTGGTAGAGAAGTGTCGTAACTGTTCAGAAGCTCACTCTACTTTCTCGCGGGATTGTCCTGCTTGGAAGCTAGAGAAAGAGGTCTGTACCGTTAAGGCAGTCGAAGGCATCTCGTACTTTGACGCGAGGAAGCGAGTGAAGGAGACGCACGCTGCGCCTTCTCCAGGCGTTTCATACGCGGCAAGAGTACAGATGCGTCCAGTGATGAAGTCTGTTTCGATTCAGACTGAGCCTCTGCCTGCTGCACCTGCCCCAGCTGTTTCCCTTTCTACGAAAACCTCATCTGCTCCTCCAACACCTACTACCAAAAACACAATCACACCTGCCACTTCCTCCTCCCCCTCCTCTTCCTCCACCTCCACCTCCACCTCATCCTCCTCATCCTCCTCCACTACAACCAAATATGCCTCTGCTGTCTCTACCACTCCATCAAAGAAAGAAAAGAACGCCAAGGATAATAATAAATGTAATTTTACAACTTTAGAACGCAATTCCTCTTCTCATGTCCTCGCGGCTCCCGCGCCTTCGAGGAGAGGCTCTCACGCTCGCTCCCTCTCGACCAGCTCCGGGGAGTTAACCATTGATGAAGCCATGCAGATCTCCTCTTGCAAGAGCCGAGAGAGGTCCCCGGCTAGCGCCTCCGAGCGCAAAAAAACTAAGAAACACGGCCGCTCCCATAACTCTTAAACCATTACGTTCAACGTTTTACAGTGGAACTGTAGAAGTATTCGGAATAAACTTCCATATTTGTCACTTTTAGTGAACTTACACAGGCCGTCCGTTATTTGCCTACAAGAGACGATGCTGGAGGATCATCCTGATCCTTCAGTACTAAAACACTACCATGCGTATAGAAGACACGACGGTCACGGCGTGGCCGTTTACACACATAAAACACTATCACACACAGAAGTGACGTTGGATACCACTCTGGAGGCAGTCGCGTGCAGAGTGAAATTCAATGGCACGTATCTGGCTATCTGTTCTCTCTACTTGCCTCCCAATACGCCTATTGCTGATGATGACTTAAGGTCGTTATTTCACCAGCTTCCAGGCAACAAGCTGGTATTTGGGCGACTTTAACGCCCATCATCAGCAATGGGGCAGTGAGGTGTCAAGTGTACGCGGGGAACAGATTGTTAACATTCTCCTACAGACAAACCTCTGTCTTCTGAACGATGGTTGTGCGACTCGTGTAGACGATCGGACTGGTAACGCGACTGCCATTGACCTGTCATTGGCCTCGGCAAATATGTTCCCTGACTTCTCTTGGAATGTCAGCGACGACTCACACGGAAGTGACCACCTACCAATCTGCATTTCTTATGCACGCGACGTTGCCACTACCCCTCCTCCACCTAAATTTAATTTTAAAAGAGCAGATTGGGCAACCTTCCGTGTGATCGCCGATGTGGATATATCTGGCGAGGACACTGACACAATGGTTAGTAACGCAACACAATCCATTTTACACGCCGCTGAGGCATGTATTCCGAAAACTTCTACAATTCACACAAAGCATGGAGTTCCTTGGTGGACAACGGATTGCCGACAAGCACTTCGTGAGCGTAATAGGCGATACAGGTATTTCAGCCAGCAGCCCAGTCAAGATAATTTCATGGCCTATAAAAAGGCAAGGGCTCAGGCAAGGAAAGTCATCCTTCAAGCTAAGACGGGCTCTTTCAGAGAGTATACTTCATCTGTAAACCGCACAACCCCGCTAGGACAGGTCTGGAACACGGTCCATGTCCTTAGCGGGAAAAAAACCACAACCCCAATAACCACACTCATCAACAACGGGGATGTGACAGCCCCCCAGCCATTGTCAATGTCTTAGCCAGGCAATTTAAGCAGGCGAGTAGCTCCGCCTCGTTTCACCCTGCCTTCCTTCCCCGGAAGGAGGCAGCAGAACAAACTGTCCCAAACTTTGCCACAGGAGGCGTTAACACTGATTACAACTCACAGTTTACGTCGGATGAGCTCCTCCTTGCCCTGAAATCCTGTAAAGGCTCCAGTCCTGGTCCAGATCAAATATCCTACAGTATGCTCCAAAATTTCGGCCCTAGTTCACTCATTAAATTACTCTCCCTTTATAATAGAATCTGGACCACTCATACTTTCCCCCAATCTTGGCATTTTGCTCACGTTATCCCAATACCCAAAAAGACTTTCTCTGTCAAGCTTTCCTGTAACGTATTCTGGGACATTTATGTCCAGGAAAATGGGGTGCCACAGGGTAGTGTTCTTAGTCCTACTTTATTTTGTGTTATGATTAATGATATTCTGTCATCAACTCCTGTCCCAAGAAATCTTAAATACTCGCTCTACGCTGACGACTGTGCGTTATGGCATTCGTCGCCAAACGCGCAGTTCTCGGCTGGACGGATTCAAATTGCTCTTGACTCCGTCCAACAGTGGGCCTCTCTGTGGGGATTTAAGTTTTCTATTCCAAAGTGTATCGGTGTAGTTTTCACTCAACGTAAAATTCCTGCTTTGCATATTTCTCTTCAAGGCCAACCGATACCATTTCAAAATTCAATTAAATTCTTGGGTCTGCATTTTGACAGCAGACTCAATTGGAAAACACACGTAAATAATTTGTTAGCTCGTTGCCATAAAAAAGTCAATGTCCTAAAATACCTATCAGGTACTTCATGGGGAGCAGACAGAAAATCTTTATTAATGGTGTACAAGTCCTTAATTTGTTCTCACTTAGACTATGGCTCACCGATGTATGGGTCTGCGTCGGACGCAACACTGAGGAGGCTGGATGTTTTTCAGAATGTATATCTGCGAATGTGTCTTGGAGCCCTGCGGTGTACACGCGTGGGGCGTTTGGAGGTCGAGGCAAATATACCACCACTGAGTGTGCGACGTGACGGCCTATTATTGGCATACGGCCTGTCAACGGCCCGGAAGACTCCACTCGGTCTCATGGCAGCTACTGTAATCAAGCAGCACCACCACCTCCACACTGGTCGACACCGTCCACTAGCTGTCCGCCTTCACACTATATGCCAGAAGTGTGAAGTGGACCTTGACGGTGTTGACCAGCTTGTACAATCAACAAAAGCCCCTTGGGAGCCCAATGCTACCATCAATACTAAATGGCTTCCCCAACACAAGCCTGCCATGACCGAAGTGGAGATATGTCATCACTTCCGGGCTCTCGTCGCTAGCCTCCCTCCCTCCCTCCACCTTTACACTGACGGCTCCAAGTCGAGTGAATGTGTGGGTGCTAGTGTTTGGTCGTGTGAATGTGCCCTCAGGTTCCGACTACCTTCCCATACATCGGTGTTTTCCTCAGAACGTTTTGCTATTGATAAAGCCATAGATTATGCACTAACTGCAAATCATAACGTAATTGTCATTTTCACGGACTCTATGTCAGCCCTTCAAGCGATAGAGTCCGGACGCACGGATGCCAATGCAAGGGCGGTGGTTACGGCTCTTGTGTCAGCGTGGGCGTATATGTTGACGTCGGGCTGCGACTGCAAGACTCCGGACGGGCCGTGTGGGCGAGGAGCAGCAGGCGTGGCAGGGGTCCTGGGGGGCCGCTTGCGTGAGCGGCAGCGGGCGCGGCAGGCTCCTGGGGGGGCCGCTTGCGTGAGCGGCAGCGGGCGCAGCAGGGCAGCGGGCGCGGCAGGGCTCCTGGGGGGCCGCTTGCGTGAGCGGCAGCGGGCGCGGCGGGCACCGTCAGCGGAAGCGACACGGGAAGCAGCAGGGCTTCAGGTGGGCCGCTACATACCATGATGTGGACGTGAGGTAGCAGGCGGCGGCAGCGGTGGTGCGTCATGCTGGGATGTGAGGCGTGAGGCGGTGTTGTTCCATTGTTCAGTTTGGGTCACTCCGGGTGTTACCAATTGTAGCGGAGGTTGTCGGCTACGTAAGGATTGGAACAACACCCTGACTTGGTTTTCTTAGTTTATTGCTGCAGCGTTGGTTGTACACACAGGTAGCTTGTAGATTTGACAGAGAGCCTGGAGATGGTGAGTGTTGTGTGAGGGGAGCCATGAGGCTTGACTCCCCGATGTTAGCTGTGGTGTAAGCTAGTGGTAGACTCGTGGTTTACTGACTGACTGTGTGTGTGTGTGGCAGCTTATATTGGGCTCGCAGACCGGTGGACAGGTGAGGTGAGGTCAAGTTAATCTCGACCTCAGCCGCGGTCTCGAGGAAAGTAATTATAGGCTCAAGCTATGGGTGTGTGTGCAGGTGGGTATGTATATGTGATTGTTGCTGTTGTTGCTGCTATAGAGTGACTGCTCCGTGGCTGAAAAGAGTTCAAGACCATCGACCTCTACAATCAAAACATTCCTATCAAACATTCAATCAAACATTCCTATGAATCTATAAGGCATAGTTAATAGATGGCAAGTAGGCCCATTATTGGCTGTTTGCAGATGACCTGGTTGCTGTGCAGCAGAGCCAGTGCTACGGTCTCAATGTGACAACTGTAATCACTGGTTGCTGGGTGGTGTTGCGTGGCAGCTGCTCCTTATTTTCTGCGTCGTTGGGTTGTCTGTCTGATTTGTTGTTGGGTTGTTTGTGTGGTTTGTTGTTGGGTTGTTTGTGTGGTTTGTTGTTGGGTTGTTTGTTGTTGAGTTGTTTGTTGTGTTATTTCTGTAGTTTGTTGTTGGGTTGTTTGTGTGGTTTGTTGTTGGGTTGTTTGTGTGGTTTGTTGTTGGGTTGTTTGTGTGGTTTGTTGTTGAGTTGTCTGTCTGGGTTGTAGTTTTGTTGTCCGTCTGGTTAGTGGTGTCCTTGTTAGGGTTGTTGGGTTTTTCTCTTTAAAAAGAACTTAGTAATTCCGTGTTACAACTTAGACCCGTGAGAAACTTCCGCTAGACAGTAGGCCAGACAACTGGTGTAGCTCTTAGTTGTAACAGAGAGAGAGAGAGAGAGAGAGAGAGAGAGAGAGAGAGAGAGAGAGAGAGAGAGAGAGAGAGAGAGAGAGAGAGAGAGAGAGAGAGAGAGAGAGAGAGAGAGAGAGAGAGAGAGAGAGAGAGAGAGAGAGAGAGAGAGAGAGAGAGAGAGAGAGAGAGAGAGAGAGAGAGAGAGAGAGAGAGAGAGAGAGAGAGAGAGAGAGAGGAGAGAGAGAGAGAGAGAGAGAGAGAGAGAGAGAGAGAGAGAGAGGAGAGAGAGAGAGAGAGAGAGAGAGAGAGAGAGAGAGAGAGAGAGAGAGAGAGAGAGAGAGAGAGAGAGAGAGAGAGAGAGAGAGAGGAGAGAGAGAGAGAGAGAGAGAGAGAGAGAGAGAGAGAGAGAGAGAGTGAGTGAGTGAGTGAGTGAGTGAGTGAGTGAGTGAGTGAGTGAGTGAGTGAGTGAGTGAGTGAGTGAGTGAGTGAGTGAGTGAGTGAGTGAGTGAGTGAGTGAGTGAGTGAGTGAGTGTGTGTGTGTGTGTGTGTGTGTGTGTGTGTGTGTGTGTGTGTGTGTGTGTGTGTGTGTGTGTGTGTGTGTGTGTGTGTGTGCGTGCATAATACTTCAAATACTACCTGCTTTGCTTTCCTAATTAACACAGGTGTGGGCGGCGTGAGGGGAGCAGCTCGTAGGTGAAGGTGAGGCAGGAGGCGAGGAGACCCAACCCCAGCAGGTAAAAAATACCCTGGAGGTGCTTGAGACTGAGGACCACGCGACCTCCACCTTCCATCTTCTCCTGAAGGGTTTTAGTTTAGGCCAAAAGTTCATTCGTTTCACTTTACTTCATCTCATTTGTTTTGTTTTCGTTGTACAGTTTCATTATGTGATTCTGTTACTTTCTTACCTGAGTGAATACCTTTGGAGTGCGCCGCGCCCCTTCCTCCTTGATCATGTCGTTAGTGGTGGCCGTAATACCTTCGTCAGTCCAGTAGTCAACGAGTCCAACCTCTACCAAACGCTGCTTCAGGTCACTTATTAGAGGACGGAACGGTGCACCCTGTCTTTTTTAGGAGAGAAACAGACAGATTGATAAACAGAAATATATGAGTGGCGTTCATGCTTAATCAACTTCATACCTGTTTTCACCTCACCTGAAGCCCCACGCCATGCCAGCGAAGGTGGGGTAATTAGTGGTGCTGAAGTGTACAGGTGTGTAGCCAGAGTCTAAGGTGTACCTGGAGCGTGCTGCCACAAGAGCCACGAATTTGTCCTCAATGACTGAGTGGTGGCCCTTCAGGAGAAGCTGTAGCCCCTCGTTCAACGTGTGGTACTGCGGGGAGATGGGGATGAGGGGAGTTGAAGGGAGAAGGAGTGGAGTATTGGTTGGCCTGAAGGAAAGTTGGTAATGGAGGGAGTAATTAGTGATTTGTTTGAAGGTGATACGGAGATAGGATACATGGAAATAGACTGGCCTTTAGCATTTTTTTTCTTTATCCCGTGGCGCCGGTAGGCTTCATGGAGGCCTTAGATGGTCGGCCTCCACCCGTTAGTAGTGTAAATTAAATCTTTTAAGTGACGCCTCGTTTCTTATTGAGAGGCTCATGCAGCCGCGGAAGCTCCTCGAGCATATAGTTTTGCAATCCCGTCGTGGATAGCGTTATGGCAGCATGTGAGTGATCTTTGGCCACTCGGCGGTATTACCAGAGAAAAGTGGCCTGCAGGTGTCGGGACTCGAGCTAAGGACTCTGAGCTAGTATGCCCGACCGCTAGTCACTAGGCCACCGCCGTATACATTCAATAGACAACAGAATCCTAAGGACACCAATATCACGTCCTTTAGCCACTTTCATCTTCACTTACTTGCATCCTTCTCTTCACCTCCATCCTGATAGGGTCGGTAGCGGTGGAGAAGTACAACTCCCTGGATCCTGATGCATTTACCATCCCCCACGTCCAGTCATTCTGCGCTAAGAGGTCCTCAAAGGTGTTTATGGGCCTCAGTTTGGTGAGGATTGTGAGGTGAGCGATGAGGGAAGAGCGATAGGCGTTAGTGATGATGAGGCTGAAGACTAACCACCCGCCGAAGAGGACCTATGGCATATGTGGATGGAAAGATGGTCAGACAAAAAGATAAGCAGTTGGACAGAAATTTAGGTGGTTCAAGATAGGATATACGCTAGTGTCGTAAACCTACTTTACAACAATAAACTACAATAAAAGGTGTGAGGAAGAGAGAAATTGTCAGAGGGGCAATTAAAGTTAATCTATGAATCTCGCACAAAATAGGCAAAACAAAGTAATTTAGTTAATCCCTTAATACCGGAAGAAGGTCACATGGGCAGAACAAACACAACAACACCTCGTGTTTGTAATAGTTTTAGGAAAATATCCTGCATAGCAATGGTATATTAGACTTTTAACCATGTGTAGCGGAAAGTTAGTTATCCTCTGTAGGGACACTAATCATATAGCCGCCACATGGGTTATATAAGGAGACACAGAGGAGGTGTGAGTATTCATTCTATTTCTTTCACTACACTAGTGAAAATAAAGACACAGTTGTCATTAGCTCAGGTCAGTTGGATATTTTGGATTGGAGGTATTTCTTACGAGAACTAAAAGTAAAGTCTAACGTTATGTAAGACAGTCATTATTGCAGCTCATAGGATTGTTAGGCTAATATGTATATCAATCAATCATTGGGGGCATACGCCTAGGGGCGCGTTGCCTCGCCAACATTTCGACGCCAGCTCTAGCGATCACCCCAGGCAAGTCCCCATGCAAGCCCCTTTCCCATACCAAGTAACTCCCAACAGGAGGCATCGACTTGCCCAAGCCACGAACTTTGTGGGTGACCCCTTGACCTCCTCCACCCCGGGTTATTCCTTTCAGAAATAACCCAAGAAGCAGGATCAGCTTCTGGGTAACGTGCATCATGGACTATGCTGGTAGGTCTTGATTCAGTCTCACGGAGCCTCTTCAGATCGATGTCCAATGTTTATGTCTCACAGTCATACAGCAAGACAGGGATCACCATCGATTTGAAGATTCGAATCTTTGTCCGTCTGCACAGGTACCGACAACGCCAGATACTCGTGCTGAACAAGTCCATAAAACCATGATCCAAGCTAATCCGCCGTAAGACTTCTTGACGTGATCCACCATTGTTATGGACCACGCTACCAAGGCATTTGAAGCTGTCCAAGATATCGATGTCCTCGCCACACACATGAATAGACTGGAGTACAAACACCTGAAACTTAGTCTTGGGCCATGAGACCTGAAGTCCTAAAGGCTTCGCCTCCTCGTGCAGTGCTTCGAGAGCCATCACCAGAATCTCAGCAAAGATTACTGCATCGTCAGCAAAAACAATATCAGTGATCTTGGTGTTGCCGACCGATACTACACAGTGACTTTGGTCCACAACTCTGCCCAGTACCCAGTCCATACAAGTATTGAAAAATGATGGAGCAAGAACGCATCTCTGCCTCACTCCCGTATGCACAGGAAAGAAGCTGGACACACTCATCCCACACTTCACAGCATTCTCAGACCCGGAGTACAGACCAGATAGTAGTCCAATAATCCCTGCAGGAATCCCGCGGAGACACAGAAGATCTCAGAGTGCCTCGCAAAGCACTAAATCAAATGCTGCCTTGAGATCGACATAGGCTGCGAGCATCCTCTGTCGAAACTCACGTCGGCGTTCCACCAGAACACGAAGTGCTAGGATACGGTCAGTTGTTGACTTACCAGGTGTGAACCGTGACTGTTCAGGTCTCTGATATTTTAGCAAGTGACTGCGAATTCGCATCAGTAGCAGATGGGCAGCACCTTGCCTGGTACACTGAGCAGCGTTATTCTGCGGTAGTTGTTGCAATCCTGACGTTCTCTTTTACCTTTCCAGATAGGGACGACCAGCCCCCTTTTCCAGTCAGGAGGAATGGTACCTGAATGTCATAGATCAGTAAAGACAGCATACAACCCAGGGATTATGGCCTCTGTTTTGGTAGGCTGGATCCACCGTTGGAGTTTGTGTAAGGAAGGTAAATGCTGCCACAAAGCTTGTTGAGTAACGTGTTGTATGTATGGTAGTGTGAGGTAATCCGATGCAGGGTGTGTTTGGGTGACTCTTGTCTTCACTGCCGTAAGGTATCAATCCCTTTCCCGTTATGCTCAAAGAAGGTAAATTGGCTTCTTCCTTATAATGGTTTAATGGCACTAGGGAAATATACAAGGGAAATATATGGCGAGAACCCACATAAATAAACTACTTAATAAGGTGTTCCGCCGAGAACTGACTAACCGACGAGGCTCAGGTCCACTGGGGATATCGCCTGACAACCCTAGGGGTTGCCATACACCACTATACCTCCAGCTTTGAGCAACTCTGCACTGATATTACAAATGCCAGCCGCCTTTCGATCCATAAACTTTGCCACAGCCTCTTTGACTTCATCAACAGAGGGTGCAGCTTTGTTAATGGGCGAATCAGCATCCATCACCTGTAACCCAGTGGTTTGAAGCTGTCCGCTAGGAGGGTTAACCTTGAACAGCTGCTCAAAGTACTCAGCCCAACGAGCCATCTGCCCATCTGCGTTTGATATGAGGCAACCATCTGCTGTTCGGATAGTACTCATCCGAGATGTAGACTTGGAGCAGAGCTTCTTCAGGGCTCTATAAGCAGGTTTGAGGTCATTAGCATTTAAATGACCCTCAACATTCTCAGCGAGACTTCTCCTCAGAAGAGTTCTAGTCCTACGAGACAGAGCCCTGTACCGGTCCCGGCTCCCAGCCAGCCAGCAGCGCGACTCTTCTATATACTGCCCAGCATCTCCACCGAAGCGAACCCATCCTGTGACCTCGGACGCCCCCCAACACACCTTCTAACAGCCTCAAGAGTTTCACGTTTGAAGGTATCTCACAGTTCTACCGGGTCTTCTAGGGCGTCGAGCACTTCAAACCGATTTGAGACTGTCACTGCATACTCATGAGCACATGTCAAGTGCTTCAGTTTCTCAAAGATGGAACACATTGTGATCACATCTTGATATCTTTCTGGACTTGACATGAAGCTTGAGTGTTGAAACAACTAGCCTGTGGTCAGTTGGAAAGAACTCGGCACTCCAGTAAACCCTGCAGTTCTGGAGGATCCTCCAACGAGTACTAACGAGGATGTGATCGATCTCCTTAGCTACCCCTCCGGCATTGCTATACCAAGTCCAGCGGTGCAGCTATAGTCTTTGTTACCAAGAACCTACAATTCTCAATCGTCTGGATTTTGCAAAATTCAGAAGGAGAGAGCTGTTGGTGTTCCTGGTACCAGAGCCATGGGATCCAACACATAACTCGTAGCCAGCTCTCTCAGTCCCAGTGGCAGCATTGAAGTCACCCAAGACAATGAGTGTGTCCCGGCGGGGGCACTGATCCATAACAGAGTCAAGTTTAGCGTAGAACATCTCTTTCTCGTCAGCCCCACACGCATCGGTAGGAGCGTACACTGCAACAAGAGACATGAAGCCTAAGGTGTGCTTCAGCCTCAATTGCATTATACGCTCATCAACCGGAATAACCTCAACAACGGATAGCTGTAGTCTGCTAGAGACACCTATAGTTACTCCATTAAGACGGGAACCATTGTTCATGCCGGACCAGTAGCAGGTAAAACCTTTACTAATGATCTTACTACTGCCAGGCCTCTTCGTCTCAGAGAGTCCCACTATATCCATCCTCAGCCTACTTAGCTCATCCGATAGATGAGGTAGTCGGTGGTCTTCTGAGAGGGTTAGTATGTTCCAAGAGCCCACACGCAAAACCGGTCGTTGATTTACACCCGAGCTGGTTCGGCGGAAGAGATTGTTCATGAATTGACCAGACAATGTAATGATAAAAGAATGTTAATTCTAATGATTTGATTATAGAAAACGTAATAGTGTTCCATAACCCCTCGACCAAATAGTATTGTATAGAAACATAAACAACATTGCAATAAGACGATGAAACTAGTGGTTTGGAATCAGTCAGTCAGTCAGTCACATACCCTGCCCGAGATAAGGACTGGGTCAGGCGCAGGCGAGTCCCCCAGCCAGGTGCCCCAGCTGTACAGAAGGGCGTGGGAGAGGCTGCCACGCCCCCTCAACCCCTCTGCCTCAGACCACTGCTTTCTGAAGAGCCACAGAGCCACGCCCCAGCAGATTATGATGACATAAGTAATACTCCAAACCAAGCCTGTAATAGTAGTAGTAGTACTAATAGTAGTAGTAATAATAGTAATAGTAGTAGTAGTAGTAGTAGTAGTAGTAGTAGTAGTAGTAGTAGTAATAATAGATGTAGTAGTAGTAGTAGTAGTAGTAGTAGTAGTAGTAGTAGTAGTAGTAGTAGTAGTAGTAGTAGTAGTAGTAGTAGAGGAAGTAATAATAGTAAGAAATAACCAGACAAAACAACATAACCAGAAAAAAGTGTTGCCCCCAAAACACACATTTACCTGAGAGAGGTTTAATTAACTGCAGGTACTGAGGCAGCACCTGGGGTCTGGGGGACATAATACACATTAACTCTGGCATGAAGACCCTTGAGTAGTCCACGGCCTTCGTCCTGCCTGGGGTCGGGGAGAGAACAGTGGAGAAGTCAGCCTCCTCATGTTGTAGAGTGCCAACAGTGCCAGACCAGTTACCGCCCCCGAAAGGTAGACCAAAGTGTGGCACCTTTGGGGATCGAATCTCGTACCTGTTGGGATGAGGGGAGATTTTACCTGTTGGCTATTTTTGTTGTTGTTCGTTTGTTTTGTTTAGTATAGTTTGTGGTCTTCTTACTTTGTTTTTAGGAAATGTTGCGTGATAGATTGATGGTTGGTTTGTTAGCTTATTTGTTTGTTTGCTTCTTTCTTAGTTAGTTAGTTATTGAATTGAATAAAAACATTGGAAACAATGACTAAGCAAGAACAAATTAATAGAACCTACAAAAGACACGATGAACACACACACACACACACACACCCCACCCCCCACCCCCACCCCCCACACACACACCCCCACCTCCCCCCACCCACCCACCCCCACCCACCCACCCACCCACCCACCCACCCCCCACCCACCCACCCACCCACCCACCCCCACCCCCACCCCCCCCACCCATCCCCACCCCCCACCCCCACCCACCCCCACCCCCACCCCCAACCCCCACCCCCCCTCCCCCCCTCCTCTCTCTCTCTCTCTCTCTCTCTCTCTCTCTCTCTCTCTCTCTCTCTCTCTCTCTCTCTCTCTCTCTCTCTCTCTCTCTCTCTCTCTCTCTCTCTCTCTCCCCCCCACCTCCTTACGTGAAGTTGAGGATAGCCGACACAGTTTCAATCATTCTGACATCAACGGAGGGGAGAGGGATGGCTGGGTGGGAGGGTCCGAGGGGAGACAGGCGGTAACGGGTGTAGGGATCGTACCTCAGCCCCACGACCCTCATAAGGTGTCCCTGGAAGTCCTTGTCATCATTATCTGAGAGGAAGTAGTAGTAGCAGTAGTAGTGGTAGAAGTAGTTGTAGTTGTGGTAGTAATAATAATAATAGTAGTAGTAGTAGTAGTAGTAGTAGTAGTAGTAGCGGCCTACACGCATGGCCTGCAACATCGGTGGAATTTCTTAATGCGCACCATCCCAGGCATCAGCCCACTCTTCAGACCGCTGGAGGAATCTATAAAGTACACCTTCCTACCAGCGTTACTGAGATCTCCCGGCCTGGGGAATGACGTGAGGGCGTTGCTCGAACTCCCTCCAAGACTGGGCGGGATGGGAATCACCTCTCCTGAGAAGTTGGCTGTGGTGGAGAACCTCAACTCCATCAACCTTACCAGGTCCCTCACGGATATGATCATTGCTCAGGACGCACATGGTGAAATTGACCAAAGTGCGATCACTGAGCGAAAGAAACGAATCTCACGAGACAGGCAACAAGGGCAGAAGACCAGCCTTGAACACCTTTTGACCATTCTGCCTCCAGATAACGTGAGAAAAATCCACATCGCACAGGAGACGGGAGCGTCCAACTGGCTAGCATCACTACCAATCAGAGCAAAGGGCTTCAACCTCAACAAACAAGAATTTATCGATGCCGTTGCTCTGAGGTATGGCTGGCCAGTGGAAGGACTCCCTAACACCTGTGTGTGTGGTTCCCCCAACAATGTCGACCACACCATAAAGTGCAAAAAGGGGGGATTCGTGTGTATCAGGCACGACGAGGTGAGGGACCTGACAGCCAGCATGCTCAGGGAGGTGTGCCTTGACGTCTCCACCGAGCCAATTCTTCTGCCTCTTGATGGGGAACACCTGCGGTACAGGACAGCCAACACCGCCCCTGAGGCTCGCGTGGAGATCGGTGCTCGGGGATTCTGGACCAGAGGGCAGCGGGCCTTTTTGGACATCCGGATCTTCGACCCGATGACCGCCTCCCATCGCGAGCTCTCCCTCGAAGCTGTCCACCAAAGAAACGAGCAGGAGAAGACAAGGGCCTACGGTTAGAGGATCCTGCAAGTCGACCATGGTACCTTCACGCCCCTGGTCTTCACCACATCTGGCGGCATGGGCCCCAAGGCTAGGAGCTTCTACTCAAAACTAGCTGACTAGATGTCATCAAAGAAGCACCAGCCAAGGAGCTCCGTCGCCGCCTGGATGAGGTGTCGCCTCTCCTTCTCGCTGCTCCGGTCTGCCCTCCTGTGTCTCAGGGGTACGAAACATTCCACTCCCTCCAACACGGACATAAGTGACCTCGATAGGAAACCTTCAAGTGTGTGCAGGACAGCACAGCCATCCACGCCATGAGAGAGATCTTCAGTGAAGATAATTGTGAAGCGGTGCTTTTAGTAGACGCCAAAAATGCATTCAACACAATCAACAGAAAAACAATATTTCACAATATTGAAATTAAATGTCCTCCTCTTGTGAGATACGTAGAAAACGCATATAGGGAACCTTCCAATTTGTACATAAATAGTAATAGTACCAGTAGTGTTAAGGTAGTGAAGTCAATGGAAGGGATAACACAAGGTGACCCAGTGGCCATGGCTATGTACGCCCTCGGGCTCTCAGTGCTCTAAGATATTATTTCATATGAAAAAAACAAAGGTGAAGCAAGTGACGTAGGCTGATGATCTATCAAGGGCCGGCAAAATATCAGATCTGAAAGAGTGGTGGGGGTTGGTGAATGACAATGGCCCTATTGTAGGTTACACACCCAATGCCGCGAAGTCCAATAATAAGGCCCGAACACTATGACAGTGCGAGAGAAACCTTCAGTTGCTGGGGGGTAATTATAACAAAGGATAGACAGAGGCAGTTGGGTGCTGTCATAGGAACAGAGGAGTTTAAGAAGGAGTACATCGGAGAGAAAGTGATGGAGTGGGTGAGAGAGGTAGACGTCCTGTCTGACGTGGCTAAGACTGAGCCTCACGCAGCCTACTCCGCTTACACGCATGACTTGCAACATCGGTGGTATTTCGTCATGCGCACCATCCCAGGCATCAGCCCTCTCCTTACACCGCTAAAGAACGCTATAAGGACCACCTTCTTACCAGCGCTACTGAGGTCTCCCACCATCGGGGATGATGAGAGGGCATTGTTTGAACAATGCAGTAGTAGAAAAAAAAGTAGTAGTTATAGTAGTAGAAGTAGTAGTAGTAGTAGTAGTAGTAGTAGTAGTAGTAGTAGTAGTAGTAGTAGTCGTAGTAGTGGTAATAGTAGTAGTAGTGGTAATAGTAGTAGTAGTAGTAGTAGTAGTAGTAGTAGTAGTCGTAGTCGTAGTCGTAGTAGTAGTAGTGGTAGTAATAATAGAAGTAGTAGTAGTAGTAGGAGTAGCAGTAGTAGTAGTAGTAGTAGTAGTAGTAGGAGTAGTAGTAGTAGTACTAATAGTAGTAGTAGTAGAAGTTGTTGTTAGTTAAAAGTGTTTGGTTTCAATTCAAATCAGAAACCACAAAAATATGAACAGCATAAATCTTTAATTTCTAATCCTACGGATTCTATCCT
>JAPQNM010002467.1:32500-35000 GCA_029783475.1 Metacarcinus magister | reverse complement strand
ACACACACACACACACACACACACACACACACACACACACACACACACACACACACACACACACACACACACACACACACACACACACACACACACACACACACACACACACACACACACACACACACACACACAAAACCCCCTACCTGACAGCATGTGAAGTTGACGCTGAAGATATAAACACGAGGTGGCAACCCACTGCACCGCCCTTCAGCACCTCGCTCACCAGCACTCCCACGCCCTCCCACAGGTGCTGCGTGGGTGCGTGGGCGTGAGTGTGGGCGTGGGCGTGGGTTTGGGCGTGGGCGTGAGTAGTATGGGCTTGAGTGTGGGCGTGGGCTTGGTCGTGGGCGTGGGAGTTGGCATTGACTAAACCTCCCACAGTAACGTCACACAGCAGCCACAGGAAAAACAGCAAAAAATGTGGGAGTGACATGCCTGGGAGAGCAGAAAATGGGATGAGAGCAAGAGAGAGAGAGAGAGAGAGAGAGAGAGAGAGAGAGAGAGAGAGAGAGAGAGAGAGAGAGAGAGAGAGAGAGAGCGAGAGAGAGATGTATAGTGTTAAGGATATATCAGAACACTCATTTCTAAGCTATAGTTGTCACTATGACGTGTGGATTAAATATGTACTTTAAATTCAGCTTTTCGTCTCATCAACTCTCCTCCTCTAACTGACTGTCTTGTTTCTTTAAGTCACTGACGCAATGTTGCATCTTTATCTATCTTCTACCGCTATTTTCATGCTGCCTGCTCTTCTGAACTTGCTAACTGCATATCTCCTCTCTTCCCGCGGCCTCGCTGCACAAGACTTTCTGCTTCTTCTCATCCTTATTCTGTCCATCTTTCTAATGCAAGAGTTAACTAGTATCTTCACTCTTTCATTCCTTACACTGGTAAACTCTGGAACTCTTTTCCTTTTTCTGTTTTTTCACCTGCCTATGACTTAAACTCTTTCAAAAGAGTGTCATGACACCTCTAATGTTAACTGAAACTCCACCCCTTGCTTTTGTTTCTCCTACTGTCCTCTTTGCAGGGTCTGGCGACAAGCAGGATTTGTTTTACATGTTTTTGTTTTCCCTTGGCCAGTGCCCTTTTAATGTTAAAAAAAAAAAATTATATATATATATATATATATATATATATATATATATATATATATATATATATATATATATATACACATAGGTTTTTTTAATCACATTCTAATTCAGTGCCCCGTGGCTCAGTGGTAGAATAGTGGATGCCATTTTCGTAGCTACAAACTTTTCACGGTTCGTAGGTTTCATTCCTTCCGCGGTTACAATGTTCTTTTTTTTCATTCAATTGTTTCTTATTTCTCTGTCGCGAAATATTTCAGTGACACAGAAATCAATAATAATGTTTAAATGTTAAAAAGTCGTTTGCTTCTGATGGCACATAGAATACATAGTGAGATTACTCTACATAATGATCAACATGCAGCTTAAATGTTCCAGTAACGAGTCTTTAGTCATTTGCAAAGAATTCAACACTTGAAAACCTTTGCTAATGGTGGATCCTACGATGAACACCAACTCTTCACTGGCCAGCGTCGTAGTCGCGTCTTCTTGAATCTTAACACTGTAAGGTCGTGGCACCACACAGTTAGGACACGACTCGTAACTTGTATTTATAGTAATGACAGCACTTAGACTTCAATGATTGTTCGTCTATTGCAGAAATGAACTTGACGTGAAATAATCTTTTATTCATCGGGTTTTTGTTTCATTCTTCAAGGTAAATGTAGCGATAATTTTTATTAGAGTATTACCAGGCGTCAAAAATAAGACCAAAATTTTTTTATATGTTTGTGTTTATTGCAGATAGACCAAGTTTATTTGCATGGCACTTTGATTTTCCACAATATGTGCCACCACCTCGCTATACATCTTCAGAGCAATCAATGAAAGAATATAGTTTCGTATTATGAGTATTATGAGTGCTATCTGAACAGCAGATGGTTGCCTCGCATCAGACGCGGATGGGCAGATGGCTCGTTGGGCTGAGTACTTTGAGCAGTTATTCAAGGTTAACCCTCCTAGCGGACAGCTTCAAACCCCTGGGTTGCAGGTGATGGATGCTGATCCGCCCATTAACGAAGCGTCACCCTCTATTGATGAAGTCAAAGAGGCTGTGGCAAAGTTGAGGGGTAGAAACACAGTTGGCATTTGTAACATCAGTGCAAAGTTGCTCAAAGCTGGAGGCGAGGCCATGATCCGTGGGTTGCATGCTGTCTGAAATACTGTATGGCATTCCGGTATACCATCGCTCCAAAAAGTATCTGAAAAATGGGGTGCGATGGCTCTCATACTGAACAAGATTACCCTTGTTCTTTCGACACTGTTGGGTTGGTATGCCTGAGTAGGCGTTGATGCTTATGATATCGGTAGTGTATATTTACAAGTGTTTCTTTCTATAATTTCTACTGTAAAGTTTTTTATATTCCAACTGGTTTGAAAGCTGTATAATCATCATACTCATC
>JAPQNM010002467.1:15000-25000 GCA_029783475.1 Metacarcinus magister | reverse complement strand
CTCTCTCTCTCTCTCTCTCTCTCTCGTTTCGCGTAGGCTCAGGTAGTTCGGTTCTTCGTGATACAATAATTTCCTTAATATTCTCTGGAAAATAACAATAATTAGGCTATTTATTGTTATAAAGTCGTTTCTTAAGTAAGCAATCTTAACCTATCCAGTGGATTTGTGGCATCACTTATTACAGGTTTATGCGCTTTTTTGTCTCTTATTGCGGAAATGGAAATAGATTTTTACTTATTCATCTACCAAGCAAGATCACTTAAACGTCTAAATCCAGGCTCGTGGTTAGGCTAGGCTATGCTAGATTCTTAGGTTATGTTAGGTTAAGTTAGGCTAGGTTAGGTTAGGCTAGGTTAGGTTAGGCTAGGTAAGCTTAGGTTAAGTTAATTTATGCTAGGCTAGGTTAGGATAATTTAGGTTGAAATTGGTTTGGTTTAGTTAGGTCACGTTTATTTATGTTAATTAAGAAGAAAAAAAATTGTGCCATCGGGAAGTAAAACAATCAACAACATCATGATGGCTGGGGTCGGATGCGTTCACGTCCCACCACCGGAAGTCAAGCTTGCCATGGTCATATATTAGTTATTATTCATTTCAACAACAAACCAGACTTCGAAACACTCAAATGTACACAAATAATTATGAAATGTAATAGAAAAAACAAATAATAGGAAACGGCAATAAGGAAATCTTCACCACACTTAATATGGTTGTCTGTACGTGTCTACCACTCACAAAACGCAGCAACAATTACTATATAAAAAAAAAAATGCCTAGAAAAAAGCATTCACACTCTTACAAAAGTATAGAGAACACAATATATACATGATAGCAAAGAAAATAAAGTAATAAAATAATCAAAATAAGCACAACACCAGAGGTAATACAAGGTTGGTAAGGCAGCGAAGCTTCTGGAAGGTGAACGAGCTACTCCCTGACACACACACACACACACACACACACACGTTCCTCCACCCACTCCATTACCTCTGGCCAGCATCTTAACACTACTATATAATACATAATGAGTTAAACTTACCTTATATACGCCGTCAGGTCAACCTACGCCTCCTCGTGTGGTAATTAACGCACAAATATTAGACACACTTGACAGCAACCCACCGCACTTGCAGTCCCAAGACACTGAGCGCAACAGCCAATCAGCTTCAGCCTGGCCTTAGTGACGTCATGTCAGCCAATCAGCTTCGGCAATACACATTTATGAAATTATTATATTTCACCACTTAACCTAACGCAGTAATCAATGCATAGTCCATCAGATATGTTATAAAGGTTATAAAGTATATTGTTGTGTTAATATGTATTCGTAAAATCCAGTATCTTGTGAATTGATAAGAGTTTAAGGAATAATACGAAGTCAATTCATCGCACATTCAAACCAGTGAGAATCCACCAATCAGCGATCGACGCTTACAGTATCTTCTAGAAGCATGTGGATTAAAACAAAATTTCCTCGTGGCAGACATTTAAATATTGGAATCAAATCATTAGCCTTGCGTTCTACATCGTATTTGAAGTTTCCGTGACACTTATAAAAGGTTAATTAACAGTCTGACAGAAGTGTGTCAACTACGTAGTCCTTCCTAGTGCTATTTAGGTGGTGATATTAAGTGAAATTCAACATCCAGAGAACAGCGAATATAAGTACTATTCCAATACTCTCTCTCTCTCTCTCTCTCTCTCTCCTCTCTCTCTCTCTCGTCTCTCTCTCTCTCTCTCTCTCTCTCTCTCTCTCGCTCTCTCGCTCTCTCTCTCTCTCTCTCTCTCTCTCTCTCTCTCTCTCTCTCTCTCTCTCTCTCTCTCTCTCTCTCTCTCTCTCTCTCTCTCTCTCTCTCTCTCTCTCTCTCTCTCTCTCTCTCTCTCTCTCTCTCTCTTACATTATGTGACCTCTCTAAAGCTTTTGACAGTGTCAGCCACTCAATACTATTACGTAAATGTAATTCCCTTGGAATAAGTTCATTCTGGTTAAACGACTACTTGAGAGGTAGAGAACAATGTGTAAAACTTAACGACACTGTATCTTCTGTAGAAAAAATAACTTATGGTGTACCACAAGGCTCTATCCTCGGTCCCATTTTATTTACTATCCATGTAAATGACCTTCGGGACCACCTAGTGGATGGTACAGTAGTCCAGTACGCTGATGACACTCAGTTTCTTCATGCTGACAGTCTAAGCAATCTGGGAACACTTATTACTAACACAGAAGCATCTCTCCTTGCTATCCAAAAGTATTTTCTAAGAAATGGTTTGATGTTAAACACTAAGAAAACCCAATGTATTTTTATAGGGAATAATCAGCTCATTTCACAGATTCCAAATGACACTGTCATACATATGAATGACACCATTATCATCCCAAGCACAAATGTAAAAAATTTAGGCCTACACTTTGATCAACACATGAATTTTGAAATACACATGAATGAATTAAATAGAAAAGTAATGGGCACTCTAATATATGTAAATAGAGTTAGTAGACTATTAGATAAAACAGCAAGAAAAATGTGTATAGAATCATTAGTATTAAGTATAATTAACTATTGTATAACAATTTGGGGAACAACAAGTAAGTTGCAAAAAAATAAAGCCCAGAAATTACAAAACTTTGCAGCTCGGGTTGCTGTTGGTGGTCTGAGAAAATACGACCATGTGTCCCCAGCTTATGATGACCTTAAGTGGCTTAGGATAGGAAATAAGCATACATTTGATGTGTTAGTGCATGTATACAAATCCCTATTTAAAATTTACCCTGAATGGCTCTGTACATATAATAAGGTCTCTGATGTAACTCAGGAACATACGAGACAGGGAAATAATCTGTTTGTACCGCGGTTCAAGACTGATACAGGGGCCAGATCACTCAAGGTTTTGGGCCCAACACTGTGGAATGCTCTGCCCAACCAAATTAAGAATGCTACGACGTTACGGAAATTCCAAAGTTACCTAATACAACACTTTAATAACCACAGTGTAATTTGAATATGTATATAATAGTATTAGTATTAGTAGTGTATATAATTGTATGTATGTAATAACCACTACCCTGTGGAAATAAAATTGAATTGAAAATTGAATTGAACTCTCTCTCTCTCTCTCTCTCTCTCTCTCTCTCTCTCTCTCTCTCTCTCTCTCTCTCTCTCTCTCTCTCTCTCTCTCTCTCTCTCTCTCTCTCTCTCTCTCTCTCTCTCTCTCTCTCTCTCTCTCTCTCTCTCTCCCTCTCCTCTCCTCCCTCCCTCCCTCCCTCCTCCCTCCCTCTCCTCCCTCCCTCCCTCCCTCCCTCTCCTCTCTCTCTCTCTCTCTCTCTCTCTCTCTCCTCTCTCTCTCTCTCTCTCTCTCTCTCTCTCTCTCTCTCTCTCTCTCTCCTCTCTCTCTCTCTCTCTCTCTCTCTCTCTCTCTCTCTCTCTCTCTCTCTCCTCTCTCTCTCTCTCTCTCTCTCTCTCCTCTCTCTCTCTCTCTCCTCTCTCTCTCTCTCTCTCTCTCTCTCTCTCTCTCTCCTCTCTCTCTCTCTCTCTCTCCTCTCTCTCTCTCTCTCTCTCTCTCTCTCTCTCTCTCTCTCCTCTCTCTCTCTCTCTCTCTCTCTCTCTCTCTCTCCTCTCTCTCTCCTCTCTCTCTCTCTCTCTCTCTCTCTCCTCTCTCTCTCTCTCTCTCCTCTCTCTCTCTCTCTCTCTCTCTCTCTCCTCTCTCTCTCTCTCTCTCTCTCTCTCTCTCTCTCTCCTCTCTCTCTCTCTCTCTCTCTCTCTCTCTCTCTCCTCTCTCTCTCTCTCTCCTCTCTCTCTCTCTCTCTCTCTCCTCTCTCTCTCTCTCTCTCTCTCTCTCTCTCTCCTCTCTCTCTCTCTCTCTCTCTCTCTCTCTCCTCTCTCTCTCTCTCTCTCTCTCTCTCTCTCTCTCTCTCTCTCTCTCTCTCTCTCTCTCTCTCTCTCTCTCTCTCTCTCTCTCTCCTCTCTCTCTCTCTCTCTCTCCTCTCTCTCTCTCTCTCTCTCTCTCTCTCTCTCTCTCCTCTCTCTCTCTCTCTCTCTCTCTCTCTCTCTCTCTCTCTCTCTCTCTCTCTCTCTCTCTCTCCTCTCTCTCTCTCTCTCTCTCTCTCTCTCTCCTCTCTCTCTCTCTCTCTCTCCTCTCTCTCTCTCTCTCTCTCTCCTCTCTCTCTCTCTCTCTCCTCTCTCTCTCTCTCTCTCTCTCTCTCTCTCTCTCCTCTCTCTCTCTCTCTCTCTCTCTCTCTCTCTCTCTCTCTCTCTCTCTCTCTCTCTCTCTCTCTCTCTCTCTCTCTCTCTCTCTCTCTCTCTCTCTCTCTCTCTCTCTCTCTCTCTCTCTCTCTCTCTCTCTCTCTCTCTCTCTCTCTCTCTCTCTCTCTCTCTCTCTCTCTCTCTCTCCTCTCTCTCTCTCTCTCTCTCTCTCTCTCTCTCTCTCTCTCTCTCTCTCTCTCTCTCTCTCTCTCCTCTCTCTCTCTCTCTCTCTCTCTCTCTCTCTCTCTCTCTCTCTCTCTCTCTCTCTCTCTCCTCTCTCTCTCTCTCTCTCTCTCTCTCTCTCCTCTCTCTCTCTCTCTCTCTCTCTCTCTCTCTCTCTCTCTCTCTCTCTCTCTGTCATTGAATGTGATTTATTATGTTGTAATATAGAAATCGTGTTATTTTATTATGCGATGAATTTGGTTTTATATGTATATATTATATATAGCTGACTTTATTTCCACACCACCTTTCGATGGTTCTTTCACTGATACCAGCTGCAGCAACTACACGGCGATTAACCCTTGATAACCTCTCAAGAGGGCTTCCATTCTGCTTCTCATGCTCAAAGTACTGGCACATATTAAAGATAACTTCTTTTGTTTGGCTGTGTAGATGCTGGGAGAGTCTTGGTCTATAAGCAGCCATGTCGAAGTGTGTCTGCTATGGTCAGGTCATATGGTCAGGTCAAGGCCGCGAGCGTGTCTGGGAATATTTTCACAACTAGGATTTCAATGTATTTTTTTTTCTTACTTATTTCAGCTTATTTTATCGTACTTTCCTTCACGATATCATCTAAATACAATTGTTAAACTGCTTATCCATCCCAAAACGAAAGGGAAGTTCATTAATAGGTACTGCTTTTTATTAGCAACACTGTTAAATATGTATGCCACGTTTCTTTATATGTTTATATATATCTTATCCATTATAAGTTTACTGTTTCTACATACATTATAATACTATGAATAAACGTGTATGCATATTTCCTGATCATGTCTGCCATGGTTTTACTTATATTGAAACATTTCTACAATGCGGATTAAAAGACACGTGGCAAGCCTGTAAAAGGGTAATTCCCGACTGTTTCCGCTTCGCCACCCGCAGTCTATCGTCGGTCTGACTATAGCGCTTCGCGTACTAGTGGAACGCCGACGTGAGTTTCGTAAGCCACGGCAACTCTATGAGAACCACTCCTCTGTCCGCCTCGCCTGACTCCTGGTGTTGCCACGCGCGTCATTCGCCTGCGTCTTTAACACCTGTGTTTGACGAAGATACGCCAGGCCGAACCAGAGACCTACCCACACTGCTTGGTGGAGAAGGAGAACCCTTTTCACCACTACCTGCTCTGCTATCCAGCGATACACGTCCTCCGCCGCCGTGTGGCCTGGACTCAAGATTTTGAGTCGTCTTGTCGCTGCAGCCACGCTGCCTGCCGTACTAGAGGAGTGCACTTTGTACCTGTTGCCACGTTATCTCAGGGTAAATACCAACGCACAACGCTGACGGGCTCTAGATAGCCCGTGTGTTCCCTAGATGGGGACACAATAGACAAACAACCAACCAACCAATAATTTATTCAAATTATTTGTATATCCCCATTATCAGTAATTCTGTTGGTCCCTTCTTCCTTCCTTCCTTCCCCGTTCCTATCGGTCAACTTAAAGGAAGAGGGAAGAGTCTCACGCCAGATTGCGCTTAGCCACTGTGCTCATTTCTGCATCTTTGCTCTCTTGTGCCATATTTGGTCATTCCGCTCCCTCTCTGCCCTACCTGAACATTAACTCATCGACGTCATCCAGGTGTGTAACGCGAAAAGGTAACTATCTACCTGTGACGCCCCGGATGGACATTTTAGATGAGTGTTACTTGATTTGTCTGACACGGGTATCGAACTGGGATAGATGGATAGAAGTGATGGAAAGAATGTTAATCTACCAAGTTGACCAATTTATATAGTTACCAACCTGTTTTCTTTCCTTTCTTCCTTCTTTCCACCCTTCCTTCCTTGCTGCTTTCCTTTCTTCCTTCCAACTTTCCTTCCTTCCTTCCTTCCTTCCTTCCTTTCTTCCTTCCTTCCTTCCTTCCTTCCTTCCTTCCTTCCTTTCTTCCTCACTTACTACTGACCGTGAGACTGACTGACTAACTAACATATATATTTTCCCTCAAGCCACACCACCATCCCCTAACTCCCCACAACAAACCCACTTCCATCAATAACCAAAAGATGAAAAACACACCAGCGTACAACACATAAAGTATTGAAGGACACATTATCGTTATATCAAGACCAAGTACGTGTATTGGAGGTGACTTAGTCTAGGGTAATGTGTCTATGTTTTTGGTGGGAAGAGCTTGATAATGTAGATATCCACTTTGTAATGATCTGTTTATGGGTGGCTAGAGGGATGGAGGAGGTCATTGTTGGGTGATTGAGGGTGGTTACTTATGGTGGTTACTGATGGTGGTTACTGGTGGTGGTTACTGATGGTGGTTACTGGTGGTGGTTACTGATGGTGGTTACTGGTGGTGGTTACTGGTGGTGGTTACTGATGGTGGTTACTGGTGGTGGTTACTGATGGTGGTTACTGGTGGTGGTTACTGATGGTGGTTACTGGTGGTGGTTACTGGTGGTGGTTACTGGTGGTGGTTACTGATGGTGGTTACTGGTGGTGGTTACTGGTGGTGGTTACTGGTGGTGGTTACTGGTGGTGGTTACTGGTGGTGGTTACTGATGGTGGTTACTGGTGGTGGTTACTGGTGGTGGTTACTGGTGGTGGTTACTGGTGGTGGTTACTGATGGTGGTTACTGATGGTGGTTACTGGTGGTGGTTACTGGTGGTGGTTATTGGTGGTGGTTACTGGTAGTAGTTACTGGTAGTGGTTACTGATGGTGGTTACTGGTGGTGGTTACTGGTGGTGGTTACTGGTGGTTGTTACTGATGGTGGTTACTGATGGTGGTTACTGGTGGTGGTTACTGGGTGGTGGTTACTGGTGGTGGTTACTGGTGGTGGTTACTGGTGGTGGTTACACGATGGTAGGCTCATTTTTTCGTTATATTATCTGGTAGCTTGGTAACATCGGGTTAGAGTTCAACATTTCAATGCACTCAAAGCCTCGAGACTCGGTATATCTCGGAGTCCCCGCTAGTAATCCACTGTGGGTCAGAGTCGCACTTGTGAGCGAATGAGTCGTGCGGCAGGCAGTGATGCAAACAGGACGGTTTATTTCAACAGGACGGATTATTTCGCTACACCGGATCGTGTTGCTCCTGAAGTCCTGACAATAGCGTTCCAGTGTTTTGTTGAACCCAGTCAGCAGTGCCTATTTGAGGAGAGCAAAGTCACTGATGGTGTTAGTGTTGAGGAAAGAATACAACTCTGCCGCTTTTCCTGTTAACACCTATTAGACACCTGTTAGACACCAGTGAAGGCAAGGCTGGGCGGGCTGGAAAGGTGATCTTGATAATCGGGGAAAACTCTTGGGACAGCGGCTCTCCTGGGAAGGAGAAACCTCCAAAGACCAGGTCTTTCCCTAGGAAGGGGGACGGGCTGGAAGGTGATCTTGATAATTGGAGGCCCTCTGGGACGGCGGCTTCCCCTGAAAAGGAGAGGCCTCCAGAGACCAGGCCAAGATGCGGAAATACACACACACACACACACACACACTCTCTCTCTCTCTCTCTCTCTCTCTCTCTCTCTCTCTCTCTCTCTCTCTCTCTCTCTCTCTCTCTCTCTCTCTCTCTCTCTCTCTCTCTCTCTCTCTCTCTCTCTCGGCTCCTAATATAAAGGAAACTACTTAATACTATGTTACAGATATAGTATGATACATATATATATTTATATATATTTATGGTATATATATATATATATATATATATATATATATATAATATAATTTAGAGGGGATATAGTAGTATGTATATATATATATATATATATATATATATATTATATAGAGAGATATATATATATGTATGATATATATATATATATATACATATATATACAAATATGTATATATATATATATATATATATATATATATATATATATTGTTACGACGGGAGATTCTCAGTCTCGGTCGTAATTCATGCACCCAGGCTGTAAGCAGCCTCACATAACCCACCACGGCTCCGTGGCTATACACACCCTCCCAATACTACCACCTAGGGTCTCAAGCCACTAGGTATTAACCGTGCTGCGTCACTCTGGGTCGCACACGTACCACACTCCCTCACCCTTCTGTGAAACACCAAGATAACACCCCCTCAAGGTGTTCAGGGCCACAAAGCCTAACCACTAGGCTTCACATAGAGGTCGCCACTCCGTCACTACACGGAGAAAATACACACATACACGCACGTCCAGTACTGGCCGTTACACAACAGTTAACACACCCAAGCTCAGATACTCTAGCTGGGAAGGATAAGTAAGTACGTTCTCGAGATTACCGTCCCTAACACATGTGAGTAACCTAGGGTGGGGTTATACCCCTGGGGGACATTCCACTCTTAGCGTAGGCATCCACCCACTGTCCAGCCCAGGAATATGAAACTCCCTGAATTCAGTGAGAGCTCTTAGTCTCCCCAGACGACCACGTCCCAACTTAAATTGTGGAGAGGGGTGAGAAAAGAATAAACACTTACTGAATTCTAACACACAAGTGATAATCCTCTCTGAGGTAAACTGCCTCCTCAGAGTAGCATGTTACAATAGTACAATAATATGAACAATAATAATAGTACTAGTACCCACAATGCTCTCACAATAGCATACAAAAGTCCTCTCCCCTAAGTCACACCGGGGGAAAGGCAGAACTTTGAGTTCTCCTACAACAAGACGAGACACACTTCCTCGGAGACACTAAACGAGGAGTTTATTAAGTCCCTAGCTCATAGAATATCCTTTTAAAGATACTAGGAGGGCGAGAGGAATGTAGCCAGATCTCACTGCAAAACAAGGCAGATGTAATTACGTTCAAGTGAGATCCCTAACCATGCCTCTCATTTCAGCACCTCCTCCTACAATACCTAACAACATTATAACTCGAGAGAAAGGGGAGCCACTGGAGAGAGCAAATAAAATAAAGATGATTAAGGAAATCTCTCCTGCTCCCTTTCCGTACGTCTACTCAGCTCAAATCTCTAGGCATGTCTGCCTGTCCAGGCGACCGTTACCCACCCGGTCACACCCGCTTGACAGATGCCAAGTGACATATTATACAAACAATAATCTCGTCATGCCACAAGAAATGGAACATCAAGCCCAGCTCCTTATACCCTGTCAAAACAACATTCCCTCCTGTCTAGAAGGCGGAAAGAAACAGTAGTGGGCTTCCCAAGATGTAATAAAGAATGTAATAAATAAATTATCGTGGAAGGGCGGGGGGGGTGACAGACAGTTGCGGGGGGAGACATTAAGGGGCTCGCGCGCCACACAAATGACTACTGAACAAAACTAAATAATATGTCGCCCATTATGACAATATGTATATATATATATATATATATATATATATATATATATATATATATATATATATATATATATATGTATATATATATATATATATATATATATATATATATGTATATATATATATATATATATATATATATATATATATATATATATATATATGTATATATATATATATATATATATATATATATATATATTATATATATATATATATATATATATATATATATATATATATATATATATATATATATATATATATATATATATAT
>JAPQNM010002459.1:0-24411 GCA_029783475.1 Metacarcinus magister | reverse complement strand
TTTACGGTTATCCAAGTCACTTTTTTTTGCTTAGAGAGAGAGAGAGAGAGAGAGAGAGAGAGAGAGAGAGAGAGAGAGAGAGAGAGAGAGAGAGAGAGAGAGAGAGAGAGAGAGATGCCTATCATGACGTCGCTTTGTCCAATATATAGAGAAAGAAAGTCTGTCTGTAAAGTCTCTCTCTCTCTCTCTTTTTTTTTTTCTCTCTCTCTCTCTCTCTCTCTCTCTCTCTCTCTCCTCTCTCTCTCTCTCTCTCTCTCTCTCTCTCTCTCTCTCTCGTGCTGGAGGAAATAGGAGGTGGAAACGGAGACTGGAGGAAAGAGAGGAGGAGGAGGAGGAGGAGGAGGAGGAGGAGGAGGAGGTGGAGGTTAAATAAAAGGAAATGGAGGAAACTGAATGTGAAGCAAAATAGAGAAAGGAAGAAGAAGAGGAGGAGGAGGAGGAGGAGGAGGAGGAGGAGGAGGAGGAGGAGGAGGAGGAGGAGGAGGAGGAGGAAGTATATAAAACGAAGAAAACGGTATTGTGGAGGAAAGAGGAGGAGAAGTAGAAGAAAGAAGAGAAGGAGAATAAGGAGGAGGAGGAGGAAAAAGAAGAAAGAAGAGGAAGAGATGAAAACTAAACACAGGAAAGAAGATGAAGTGAATGAATGAATGAAGTGTAGAAGACAAAGGAGGAGGAGGAAGAAGAGGAGGAAGAAGAGGAGGAAGAGGCGATAAAGGAAGGAAGGAGGAGAAAAAAGTGACAGCGACAACGAGAGAGAGAGAGAGAGAGAGAGAGAGAGAGAGAGAGAGAGAGAGAGAGAGAGAGAGAGAGAGAGAGAGAGAGAGAGGAAGATGACTGTCGCTTGGTCGCGCCCAAAGCCCATCTTGATCTCGGGACGGTAATAAACTTCTGTCATAAAGCTAATGACCCTCAAGCCAGGAAACCACACACCCTCGTTTGGGGAGTGACCGCCCCCCACACCCCCACGCCCACGCCCACCCCCTCCCTTGCCTTGCCTTGCCCCCCTTCAACCCCCCTTCAAGTTGGAGTAGGGCAGGGGTTGTTGTTGTTGTTTGTAATGTGTAATTCTAGTAATAATAATAGCATAAGGAGGAGGAGGAGGAGGAAGAGGGGGAGGAGGAGGAGGAGGAGGAGGAGGAACACAAATTTATATACGTAATAATATTTTTCAATAGATCAGTAACTATATATAAAAAAAAATAGAGTAAAAGGAACAATCTCATTATAAAACCGATTGATTAATAAAAATAATAATAATAATAATAATAATGATATATAAACACAGCGACTCAATGTGAAATGTAAATAAATCACTAATGAGGAACGAAATAATAAGGCATGAAATAAATGAATGAATCAATAAATAAATAGAATAAGTGAAAATAATGATAGCTATAGTCCGACAGATCTTAGCAGAGCTTTCTGGTGGGACAGAATACAGTATTCCCATGGGTCCAACACTGCCATATCTCCTTCGCTCTGATTGGCTGGTGAGTGACCTGAGCCGAGGCCTACGTGAGAGAGCCTTGCCTGAGCGCGTGACACGTGTGTGTGTGTGTGTGTGTGTGTGTGTGTGTGTGTGTGTGTGTGTGTTATGCTTTCTCATTCCCTATGTTGTTTTCTTATTTCTATTTGCTGCGATCTCAGTAGTACTATTCTTATATCTCTCTCTCTCTCTCTCTCTCTCTCTCTCTCTCCCTCTCTCTCTCTCTCTCTCTCTCTCTCTCTCTCTCTCTCTCTCTCTCTCTCTCTCTCTCTCTCTCTCTCTCTCTCTCTCTCTCTCTCTCTCTTTCTTTATAATTTGTCACACATTGGTTATACATCGACCTTTACATTTGTATATACTGAAATGTTGACTTTGTTTCCTCGCCACCCAAGAGGTAAAAGTCACAGTGCGTTTTTTTTTTAAAGAGGTTTCCTCGGTAGGCCTAATCCTCTATTCTGGCAGCATGACAGCCATTATGATGAATCCTCTTCATCAGATGGAGTGAGAGTGATAATGAAGGAGTCGATGAAATGATCAATTACCACGTCTCTTCTTGCATCGTCTGGTTGTATTTTTTCGGCGTGTTGTATGGCATCTTTCCAGTTTTCTGGGGTAATTGTGGCTATTGCTTCATAAATGAGCGGCTTTAAGGCTGCATTCTTGAATGTATTTCTTTTTGATATGTAGCCTTTAAGTTGAGCCCATATCAGTTCAATCACGTTATACTGACAGTGATAAGGTGGCAGTCGTACAACCTTGTTTCCGTGCTGTAAGGCCATCCTGTCGATGACGTAACTTGTATCGGCAGCAGTGGTGTGTTCAGCCGCAAGTTTCATGAGCTGAACTTTCAGTAGACCATCGGGTACTGCCACACCCTTCCTCTCCAGCTATTCTCTTATATTTGCTTTGTTGTTTGATGCTAATGGTGGTTTATCGATTTTCCTGGAGTGATAGGGTGCGTTATCCATTACGATGACTGAAGATGGAAGAATATTCGGCAACAGTTGTGTCTTGAACCACTTCTCAAAGGTTTCTGCGTTCATCTGATCGTGATAGTCGCCGACATTCTTAGCTTGGAAGGTAAGGAAGGGTTAGGTTCCTGGTGCCGGCGTGCAGAATTATCCAGCGGGAACCTTTCCCACTGGGTACCCGAACTCCCGTGGACTTCTTAGAAGTGGTGTCTATCCAGCAGTTTAATTAGGTGTATCGGATGCTGCAATGATATTTCCAATATCTCTAATAGCTTTCGAGAAAATGAGGAGAAAAGTCATGTTTTTAAATAAATATTGAGTTTCATTTTACTGTGTAATTATTAGTCATAAAACAAATATTCATAATGACAGTTGTACATTTTAATTAGGTGTATCAGATGCTGCAATGATATTTCCAATATCTCTAATAGCTTTCGGGAAAATGAGGAGGAAATTCATGTTTTTATATAAATATTAAGTTTCATTTTACTGCGTAATTATTAGTCTTAGAACAAATATTCATAATCACAGTTGTACAGTTTAATTAGGTGTATCAGATGCTGCAATGATATTTCCAATATCTCTTATAGCTTTCGGGAAAATGAGGAGGAAATTCATGTTTTTATATAAATATTAAGTTTCATTTTACTGCGTAATTATTAGTCATAGAACAAATATTCATAATGACAATTGTACAGTTTAATTAGGTGTATCAGATGCTGCAATCATATTTCCAATATCTCTAATAGCTTTCGGAACAATGAGGAGGAAAGTCATGTTTTTATATAAATATTAAGTTTAATTTTACTGCTTAATTATTAGTCAAAGAACAAATATTCATAATTACAGTTGTACAGTTTAATTAGGCCTATCAGATGCTGCAATGATATTTCCAATATCTCTAATAGCTTTCGAGAAAATGAGGAGTAAAGTCATGTTTCTATATAAATATAAAGATTTATTTTACTGCGTAATTATGAGTCATAGAACAAATATTCGTAATTACAGTTGTACAGTTTAATTAGGTCTATCAGATGCTGCAATGATATTTCCAATATCTCTAATAGCTTTCGAGAAAATGAGGAGGAAAGTAATGTTTTTATATAAATATAAAGTTTTATTTTACTGCGTAATTATTAGTCATACAACAAATATTCATAATATCAGTTGTACAGTTTAATTTGGTCCATCAGATGCTGCAATGATATTTCCAATATCTCTAATAGCTTTCGAGAAAATGAGGAGGAAAGTCATGTTTTTATATAAATATAAAGTTTTATTTTACTGCGTAATTATGAGTCATAGAACAAATATTCATAATTACAGTTGTACAGTTTAATTAGGTATATCAGATGCTGCAATGATATTTCAAATATCTCTAATAGCTTTCGGGAAAATGAGAAGGAAAGTCATGTTTTTATATAAATATAAAGTTTAATTTTACTGCGTAATTATTAGTCATAGAACAAATATTCATAATATTAGTTGTACAATTTAATTAGGTGTATCAGATGCTGCAATAATATTTCCAATATCTCTAATAGCTTTCGAGAAAATGAGGAGGAAAGTCATGTTTTTATATAAATATTAAGTTTCATTTTACTGCGTAATTATGAGTCATAGAACAAATATTCATAATTACAGTTGTACAGTTTAATTAGGTCTATCAGATGCTGTAATGATATTTCCAATATCTCTAATAGCTTTCGGGAAAATGAGAAGGAAAGTCATGTTTTTATATAAATATAAAGTTTTATTTTACTGCGTAATTATTAGTCATACAACAAATATTCATAATATCAGTTGTACAGTTTAATTTGGTCCATCAGATGCTGCAATGATATATCCAATATCTCTAATAGCTTTCGAGAAAATGAGGAGGAAAGTCATGTTTTTATATAAATATACGGTTTTATTTTACTGCGTAATTATTAGTCATAGAACAAATATTCATAATGACAGTTGTACAGTTGAATTAGGTGTATCAGATGGTGCAATGATATTTCCAATATCTCTAATAGCTTTCGAGAAAATGAGGAAGAAAGTAATTTAAAAAAAAGTAAAATTCAGTATATATTAGTACTAGAGCAAATATTCATAATGACAGTAGTAGATTTTAATTAGGTCTATCAGATTCTGTAATGATATTTCCAATACCTCTAATATCTTTCGAGAAAATGAGGAGGAAAGTCGTGTTTTTATATAATTATACGGTTTTATTTTACTGCGTAATTATTAGTCATAGAACAAATATTCATAATGTCAGTTTTACAGTTTAATTAGGTGTATCAGATGCTGCAATGATATTTCCAATATCTCTCATAGCTTTCGAGAAAATGAGGAGGAAATTCATGTTTTTATATAAATATATAGTTTTACTTTACTGCGTAATTATGAGTCAAAGAACAAATATTCATAATTACAGTTGTAGAGTTTAATTAGGCCTATCAGATGCTGCAATGATATTTCCAATATCTCTAATAGCTTTCGAGAAAATGAGGAGTAAAATCATGTTTCTATATAAATATAGGGTTTTATTTTACTGCGTAATTATGAGTCATAGAACAAATATTCATAATTACAGTTGTACAGTTTAATTAGGTCTACCAGATGCTGCAATGATATTTCCAATATCTCTAATAGGTTTCGAGAAAATGAGGAGGAAATTAATGTTTTTATATAAATATAAAGTTTTATTTTACTGCGTAATTATTAGTCATACAACAAATATTCATAATTTCAATTGTACAGTTTAATTTGGTCCATCAGATGCTGCAATGATATTTCCAATATCTCTAATAGCTTTCGAGAAAATGAGGAGGAAAGTCATGTTTTTATATAAATATTAAGTTTCATTTTACTGCGTAATTATGAGTCATAGAACAAATATTCATAATTACAGTTGTACAGTTTAATTAGGTCTATCAGATGCTGCAATGATATTTCCAATATCTCTAATAGCTTTCGGGAAAATGAGAAGGAAAGTCATGTTTTTATATAAATATAAAGTTTTATTTTACTGCGTAATTATTAGTCATACAACAAATATTCATAATATCAGTTGTATAGTTTAATTTGGTCCATCAGATGCTGCAATGATATTTCCAATATCTCTAATAACTTTCGAGAAAATGAGGAGGAAAGTCACATTTTTATATAAATATAAAGTTTTATTTTACTGCATAATTATGAGTCATAAAACAAATATTCATAATTACAGTTGTACAGTTAAATTATGTCTATCAGATGCTGCAATGATATTTCCAATATCTCTAATAGCTTTCGGGAAAATGAGAAGGAAAGTCATGTTTTTATATAAATATAAAGTTTAATTTTACTGCGTAATTACTAGTCATAGAACAAATATTCATTATATCAGTTGTATAATTTAATTAGGTGTATCAGATGCTGCAATGATATTTCCTATATCTCTAATAGCTTTCGAGAAAATGAGAAGGAAAGTCATGTTTTTATATAAATATTAAGTTTCATTTTACTGCGTAATTATTAGTCATAGAACAAATATTCATAATATCAGTTGTACAATTTAATTAGGTGTATCAGATGCTGCAATGATATTTCCAATATCTCTAATAGCTTTCGAGAAAATGAGGAGGAAAGTCATGTTTTTATATAAATATACGGTTTTATTTTACTGCGTAATTATTAGTCATAGAACAAATATTCATAATGACAGTTGTACAGTTGAATTAGGTGTATCAGATGGTGCAATGATATTTCCAATATCTCTAATAGCTTTCGAGAAAATGAGGAAGAAAGTAATTAAAAAAAAAGTAAAATTCAGTATATATTAGTACTAGAACAAATATTCATAATGACAGTAGTAAATTTTAATTAGGTCTATCAGATTCTGTAATGATATTTCCAATATCTCTAATATCTTTCGAGAAAATGAGGAGGAAAGTCGTGTTTTTATATAATTATACGGTTTTATTTTACTGCGTAATTATTAGTCATAGAACAAATATTCATAATGTCAGTTTTACAGTTTAATTAGGTGTATCAGATGCTGCAATGATATTTCCAATATCTCTAATAGCTTTCGAGAAAATGAGGAGGAAAGTCATGTTTTTATATAAATATTAAGTTTCATTTTACTGCGTAATTATGAGTCATAGAACAAATATTCATAATATCAGTTGTACAATTTAATTAGTTGTATCAGATACTGCAATGATATTTCCAATATCTCTAATAGCTTTCGAGAAAATGAGGAGGAAAGTCATGTTTTTATATAAATATTAAGTTTCATTTTACTGCGTAATTATGAGTCATAGAACAAATATTCATAATTACAGTTGTACAGTTTAATTAGGTCTATCAGATGCTGCAATGATATTTCCAATATCTCTAATAGCTTTCGGGAAAATGAGAAGGAAAGTCATGTTTTTATATAAATATAAAGTTTTATTTTACTGCGTAATTATTAGTCATACAACAAATATTCATAATATCAGTTGTATAGTTTAATTTGGTCCATCAGATGCTGCAATGATATTTCCAATATCTCTAATAGCTTTCGAGAAAATGAGGAGGAAAGTCATGTTTTTATATAAATATAAAGTTTTATTTTACTGCGTAATTATGAGTCATAGAACAAATATTCATAATTACAGTTGTACAGTTAAATTATGTCTTATCAGATGCTGCAATGACATTTCCAATATCTCTAATAGCTTTCGGGAAAATGAGAAGGAAAGTCATGTTTTTATATAAATATAAAGTTTAATTTTACTGCGTAATTATTAGTCATAGAACAAATATTCATAATATCAGTTGTACAATTTAATTAGGTGTATCAGATGCTGCAATGATATTTCCAATATCTCTAATAGCTTTCGAGAAAATGAGGAGGAAAGTCATGTTTTTATATAAATATTAAGTTTCATTTTACTGCGTAATTATGAGTCATAGAACAAATATTCATAATTACAGTTGTACAGTTTAATTAGGTCTATCAGATGCTGGAATGATATTTCCAATATCTCTAATAGCTTTCGGGAAAATGAGAAGGAAAGTCATGTTTTTATATAAATATAAAGTTTAATTTTACTGCGTAATTATTAGTCATAGAACAAATATTCATAATATCAGTTGTACAATTTTATTAGGTGTATCAGATGCTGCAATGATATTTCCAATATCTCTAATAGCTTTCGAGAAAATGAGGAGGAAAGTCATGTTTTTATATAAATATACGGTTTTATTTTACTGCGTAATTATTAGTCATAGAACAAATATTCTTAATGACAGTTGTACAGTTGAATTAGGTGTATCAGATGGTGCAATGATATTTCCAATATCTCTAATAGCTTTCGAGAAAATGAGGAAGAAAGTAATTTAAAAAAAAAGTAAAATTCAGTATATATTAGTACTAGAGCAAATATTCATAATGACAGTAGTAGATTTTAATTAGGTCTATCAGATTCTGTAATGATATCTCCAATACCTCTAATATCTTTCGAGAAAATGAGGAGGAAAGTCGTGTTTTTATATAATTATACGGTTTTATTTTACTGCGTAATTATTAGTCATAGAACAAATATTCATAATGTCAGTTTTACAGTTTAATTAGGTGTATCAGATGCTGCAATGATATTTCCAATATCTCTAATAGCTTTCGAGAAAATGAGGAGGAAATTCATGTTTTTATATAAATATATAGTTTTACTTTACTGCGTAATTATGAGTCAAAGAACAAATATTCATAATTACAGTTGTAGAGTTTAATTAGGCCTATCAGATGCTGCAATGATATTTCCAATATCTCTAATAGCTTTCGAGAAAATGAGGAGTAAAATCATGTTTCTATATAAATATAAAGTTTTATTTTACTGCGTAATTATGAGTCATAGAACAAATATTCATAATTACAGTTGTACAGTTTAATTAGGTCTACCAGATGCTGCAATGATATTTCCAATATCTCTAATAGGTTTCGAGAAAATGAGGAGGAAATTAATGTTTTTATATAAATATAAAGTTTTATTTTACTGCGTAATTATTAGTCATACAACAAATATTCATAATTTCAATTGTACAGTTTAATTTGGTCCATCAGATGCTGCAATGATATTTCCAATATCTCTAATAGCTTTCGAGAAAATGAGGAGGAAAGTCATGTTTTTATATAAATATTAAGTTTCATTTTACTGCGTAATTATGAGTCATAGAACAAATATTCATAATTACAGTTGTACAGTTTAATTAGGTCTATCAGATGCTGCAATGATATTTCCAATATCTCTAATAGCTTTCGGGAAAATGAGAAGGAAAGTCATGTTTTTATATAAATATAAAGTTTTATTTTACTGCGTAATTATTAGTCATACAACAAATATTCATAATATCAGTTGTATAGTTTAATTTGGTCCATCAGATGCTGCAATGATATTTCCAATATCTCTAATAACTTTCGAGAAAATGAGGAGGAAAGTCATGTTTTTATATAAATATAAAGTTTTATTTTACTGCATAATTATGAGTCATAAAACCAATATTCATAATTACAGTTGTACAGTTAAATTATGTCTATCAGATGCTGCAATGATATTTCCAATATCTCTAATAGCTTTCGGGAAAATGAGAAAGAAAGTCATGTTTTTATATAAATATAAAGTTTAATTTTACTGCGTAATTACTAGTCATAGAACAAATATTCATTATATCAGTTGTATAATTTAATTAGGTGTATCAGATGCTGCAATGATATTTCCTATATCTCTAATAGCTTTCGAGAAAATGAGAAGGAAAGTCATGTTTTTATATAAATATTAAGTTTCATTTTACTGCGTAATTATTAGTCATAGAACAAATATTCATAATATCAGTTGTACAATTTAATTAGGTGTATCAGATGCTGCAATGATATTTCCAATATCTCTAATAGCTTTCGAGAAAATGGGGAGGAAAGTCATGTTTTTATATAAATATACCGTTTTATTTTACTGCGTAATTATTAGTCATAGAACAAATATTCATAATGACAGTTGTACAGTTGAATTAGGTGTATCAGATGGTGAAATGATATTTCCAATATCTCTAATAGCTTTCGAGAAAATGAGGAAGAAAGTAATTAAAAAAAAAGTAAAATTCAGTATATATTAGTACTAGAACAAATATTCATAATGACAGTAGTAAATTTTAATTAGGTCTATCAGATTCTGTAATGATATTTCCAATATCTCTAATATCTTTCGAGAAAATGAGGAGGAAAGTCGTGTTTTTATATAATTATACGGTTTTATTTTACTGCGTAATTATTAGTCATAGAACAAATATTCATAATGTCAGTTTTACAGTTTAATTAAGTGTATCAGATGCTGCAATGATATTTCCAATATCTCTAATAGCTTTCGAGAAAATGAGGAGTAAAATCATGTTTCTATATAAATATAAAGTTTTATTTTACTGCGTAATTATGAGTCATAGAACAAATATTCATAATTACAGTTGTACAGTTTAATTAGGTCTACCAGATGCTGCAATGATATTTCCAATATCTCTAATAGCTTTCGAGAAAATGAGGAGGAAATTAATGTTTTTATATAAATATAAAGTTTTATTTTACTGCGTAATTATTAGTCATACAACAAATATTCATAATTTCAATTGTACAGTTTAATTTGGTCCATCAGATGCTGCAATGATATTTCCAATATCTCTAATAGCTTTCGAGAAAATGAGGAGGAAAGTCATGTTTTTATATAAATATTAAGTTTCATTTTACTGCGTAATTATGAGTCATAGAACAAATATTCATAATTACAGTTGTACAGTTTAATTAGGTCTATCAGATGCTGCAATGATATTTCCAATATCTCTAATAGCTTTCGGGAAAATGAGAAGGAAAGTCATGTTTTTATATAAATATAAAGTTTTATTTTACTGCGTAATTATTAGTCATACAACAAACATTCATAATATCAGTTGTATAGTTTAATTTGGTCCATCAGATGCTGCAATGATATTTCCAATATCTCTAATAACTTTCGAGAAAATGAGGAGGAAAGTCATGTTTTTATATAAATATAAAGTTTTATTTTACTGCGTAATTATGAGTCATAAAACAAATATTCATAATTACAGTTGTACAGTTAAATTATGTCTATCAGATGCTGCAATGATATTTCCAATATCTCTAATAGCTTTCGGGAAAATGAGAAGGAAAGTCATGTTTTTATATAAATATAAAGTTTAATTTTACTGCGTAATTACTAGTCATAGAACAAATATTCATTATATCAGTTGTATAATTTAATTAGGTGTATCAGATGCTGCAATGATATTTCCTATATCTCTAATAGCTTTCGAGAAAATGAGAAGGAAAGTCATGTTTTTATATAAATATTAAGTTTCATTTTACTGCGTAATTATTAGTCATAGAACAAATATTCATAATATCAGTTGTACAATTTAATTAGGTGTATCAGATGCTGCAATGATATTTCCAATATCTCTAATAGCTTTCGAGAAAATGAGGAGGAAAGTCATGTTTTTATATAAATATACGGTTTTATTTTACTGCGTAATTATTAGTCATAGAACAAATATTCATAATGACAGTTGTACAGTTGAATTAGGTGTATCAGATGGTGCAATGATATTTCCAATATCTCTAATAGCTTTCGAGAAAATGAGGAAGAAAGTAATTAAAAAAAAAGTAAAATTCAGTATATATTAGTACTAGAGCAAATATTCATAATGACAGTAGTAGATTTTAATTAGGTCTATCAGATTCTGTAATGATATTTCCAATATCTCTAATATCTTTCGAGAAAATGAGGAGGAAAGTCGTGTTTTTATATAATTATACGGTTTTATTTTACTGCGTAATTATTAGTCATAGAACAAATATTCATAATGTCAGTTTTACAGTTTAATTAAGTGTATCAGATGCTGCAATGATATTTCCAATATCTCTAATAGCTTTCGAGAAAATGAGGAGTAAAATCATGTTTCTATATAAATATAAAGTTTATTTTACTGCGTAATTATGAGTCATAGAACAAATATTCATAATTACAGTTGTAGAGTTTAATTAGGCCTATCAGATGCTGCAATGATATTTCCAATATCTCTAATAGCTTTCGAGAAAATGAGGAGTAAAATCATGTTTCTATATAAATATAAAGTTTTATTTTACTGCGTAATTATGAGTCATAGAACAAATATTCATAATTACAGTTGTACAGTTTAATTAGGTCTACCAGATGCTGCAATGATATTTCCAATATCTCTAATAGTTTTCGAGAAAATGAGGAGGAAATTCATGTTTTTATATAAATATAAAGTTTTATTTTACTGCGTAATTATTAGTCATACAACAAATATTCATAATTTCAATTGTACAGTTTAATTTGGTCCATCAGATGCTGCAATGATATTTCCAATATCTCTAATAGCTTTCGAGAAAATGAGGAGGAAAGTCATGTTTTTATATAAATATTAAGTTTCATTTTACTGCGTAATTATGAGTCATAGAACAAATATTCATAATTACAGTTGTACAGTTTAATTAGGTCTATCAGATGCTGCAATGATATTTCCAATATCTCTAATAGCTTTCGGGAAAATGAGAAGGAAAGTCATGTTTTTATATAAATATAAAGTTTTATTTTACTGCGTAATTATTAGTCATACAACAAATATTCATAATATCAGTTGTATAGTTTAATTTGGTCCATCAGATGCTGCAATGATATTTCCAATATCTCTAATAACTTTCGAGAAAATGAGGAGGAAAGTCATGTTTTTATATAAATATAAAGTTTTATTTTACTGCGTAATTATGAGTCATAGAACAAATATTCATAATTACAGTTGTACAGTTAAATTAGGTCTATCAGATGCTGCAATGATATTTCCAATATCTCTAATAGCTTTCGGGAAAATGAGAAGGAAAGTCATGTTTTTATATAAATATAAAGTTTAATTTTACTGCGTAATTACTAGTCATAGAACAAATATTCATTATATCAGTTGTATAAATTAATTAGGTGTATCAGATGCTGCAATGATATTTCCTATATCTCTAATAGCTTTCGAGAAAATGAGAAGGAAAGTCATGTTTTTATATAAATATTAAGTTTCATTTTACTGCGTATTTATTAGTCATAGAACAAATATTCATAATATCAGTTGTACAATTTAATTAGGTGTATCAGATGCTGCAATGATATTTCCAATATCTCTAATAGCTTTCGAGAAAATGAGGAGGAAATTCATGTTTTTATATAAATATACGGTTTTATTTTACTGCGTAATTATTAGTCATAGAACAAATATTCATAATGACAGTTGTACAGTTGAATTAGGTGTATCAGATGGTGCAATGATATTTCCAATATCTCTAATAGCTTTCGAGAAAATGAGGAAGAAAGTAATTAAAAAAAAAGTAAAATTCAGTATATATTAGTACTAGAGCAAATATTCATAATGACAGTAGTAAATTTTAATTAGGTCTATCAGATTCTGTAATGATATTTCCAATATCTCTAATATCTTTCGAGAAAATGAGGAGGAAAGTCGTGTTTTTATATAATTATACGGTTTTATTTTACTGCGTAATTATTAGTCATAGAACAAATATTCATAATGTCAGTTTTACAGTTTAATTAAGTGTATCAGATGCTGCAATGATATTTCCAATATCTCTAATAGCTTTCGAGAAAATGAGGAGGAAAGTCATGTTTTTATATAAATATTAAGTTTCATTTTACTGCGTAATTATGAGTCATAGAACAAATATTCATAATTACAGTTGTACAGTTTAATTAGGTCTATCAGATGCTGCAATGATATTTCCAATATCTCTAATAGCTTTCGGGAAAATGAGAAGGAAAGTCATGTTTTTATATAAATATAAAGTTTTATTTTACTGCGTAATTATTAGCCATACAACAAATATTCATAATATCAGTTGTATAGTTTAATTTGGTCCATCAGATGCTGCAATGATATTTCCAATATCTCTAATAGCTTTCGAGAAAATGAGGAGGAAAGTCATGTTTTTATATAAATATAAAGTTTTATTTTACTGCGTAATTATGAGTCATAGAACAAATATTCATAATTACAGTTGTACAGTTAAATTATGTCTATCAGATGCTGCAATGAAATTTCCAATATCTCTAATAGCTTTCGGGAAAATGAGAAGGAAAGTCATGTTTTTATATAAATATAAAGTTTAATTTTACTGCGTAATTATTAGTCATAGAACAAATATTCATAATATCAGTTGTACAATTTAATTAGGTGTATCAGATGCTGCAATGATATTTCCAATATCTCTAATAGCTTTCGAGAAAATGAGGAGTAAAGTCATGTTTTTATATAAATATACGGTTTTATTTTACTGCGTAATTATAAGTCATAGAACAAATATTCATAATGACAGTTGTACAGTTGAATTAGGTGTATCAGATGGTGCAATGATATTTCCAATATCTCTAATAGCTTTCGAGAAAATGAGGAAGAAAGTAATTTAAAAAAAAGTAAAATTCAGTATATATTAGTAATAGAGCAAATATTCATAATGACAGTAGTAGATTTTAATTAGGTTTATCAGATTCTGTAATGATATTTCTAATATCTCTAATATCTTTCGAGAAAATGAGGAGGAAAGTCGTCTTTTTATATAATTATACGGTTTTATTTTACTGCGTAATTATTAGTCATAGAACAAATATTCATAATGTCAGTTTTACAGTTTAATTAGGTGTATCAGATGCTGCAATGATATTTCCAATATCTCTAATAGCTTTCGAGAAAATGAGGAGGAAAGTCATGTTTTTATATAAATATTAAGTTTCATTTTACTGCGTAATTATGAGTCATAGAACAAATATTCATTATGACAGTTGTACAATTTTATTAGGTCTATCAGATCTATTTCCAATATCTCTAATAGCTTTCGAGAAAATGAGGAGTAAAATCATGTTTCTATATAAATATAAAGTTTTATTTTACTGCGTAATTATGAGTCATAGAACAAATATTCATAATTACAGTTGTACAGTTTAATTAGGTCTACCAGATGCTGCAATGATATTTCCAATATCTCTAATAGGTTTCGAGAAAATGAGGAGGAAATTAATGTTTTTATATAAATATAAAGTTTTATTTTACTGCGTAATTATTAGTCATACAACAAATATTCATAATTTCAATTGTACAGTTTAATTTGGTCCATCAGATGCTGCAATGATATTTCCAATATCTCTAATAGCTTTCGAGAAAATGAGGAGGAAAGTCATGTTTTTATATAAATATTAAGTTTCATTTTACTGCGTAATTATGAGTCATAGAACAAATATTCATAATTACAGTTGTACAGTTTAATTAGGTCTATCAGATGCTGCAATGATATTTCCAATATCTCTAATAGCTTTCGGGAAAATGAGAAGGAAAGTCATGTTTTTATATAAATATAAAGTTTTATTTTACTGCGTAATTATTAGTCATACAACAAATATTCATAATATCAGTTGTATAGTTTAATTTGGTCCATCAGATGCTGCAATGATATTTCCAATATCTCTAATAACTTTCGAGAAAATGAGGAGGAAAGTCATGTTTTTATATAAATATAAAGTTTTATTTTACTGCATAATTATGAGTCATAAAAACAATATTCATAATTACAGTTGTACAGTTAAATTATGTCTATCAGATGCTGCAATGATATTTCCAATATCTCTAATAGCTTTCGGGAAAATGAGAAGGAAAGTCATGTTTTTATATAAATATAAAGTTTAATTTTACTGCGTAATTACTAGTCATAGAACAAATATTCATTATATCAGTTGTATAATTTAATTAGGTGTATCAGATGCTGCAATGACATTTCCTATGTCTCTAATAGCTTTCGAGAAAATGAGATGGAAAATCATGTTTTTATATAAATATTAAGTTTCATTTTACTGCGTAATTATTAGTCATAGAACAAATATTCATAATATCAGTTGTACAATTTAATTAGGTGTATCAGATGCTGCAATGATATTTCCAATATCTCTAATAGCTTTCGAGAAAATGAGGAGGAAAGTCATGTTTTTATATAAATATACCGTTTTATTTTACTGCGTAATTATTAGTCATAGAAACAAATATTCATAATGACAGTTGTACAGTTGAATTAGGTGTATCAGATGGTGCAATGATATTTCCAATATCTCTAATAGCTTTCGAGAAAATGAGGAAGAAAGTAATTAAAAAAAAAGTAAAATTCAGTATATATTAGTACTAGAACAAATATTCATAATGACAGTAGTAAATTTAATTAGGTCTATCAGATTCTGTAATGATATTTCCAATATCTCTAATATCTTTCGAGAAAATGAGGAGGAAAGTCGTGTTTTTATATAATTATACGGTTTTATTTTACTGCGTAATTATTAGTCATAGAACAAATATTCATAATGTCAGTTTTACAGTTTAATTAAGTGTATCAGATGCTGCAATGATATTTCCAATATCTCTAATAGCTTTCGAGAAAATGAGGAGTAAAATCATGTTTCTATATAAATATAAAGTTTTATTTTACTGCGTAATTATGAGTCATAGAACAAATATTCATAATTACAGTTGTAGAGTTTAATTAGGCCTATCAGATGCTGCAATGATATTTCCAATATCTCTAATAGCTTTCGAGAAAATGAGGAGTAAAATCATGTTTCTATATAAATATAAAGTTTTATTTTACTGCGTAATTATGAGTCATAGAACAAATATTCATAATTACAGTTGTACAGTTTAATTAGGTCTACCAGATGCTGCAATGATATTTCCAATATCTCTAATAGGTTTCGAGAAAATGAGGAGGAAATTAATGTTTTTATATAAATATAAAGTTTTATTTTACTGCGTAATTATTAGTCATACAACAAATATTCATAATTTCAATTGTACAGTTTAATTTGGTCCATCAGATGCTGCAATGATATTTCCAATATCTCTAATAGCTTTCGAGAAAATGAGGAGGAAAGTCATGTTTTTATATAAATATTAAGTTTCATTTTACTGCGTAATTATGAGTCATAGAACAAATATTCATAATTACAGTTGTACAGTTTAATTAGGTCTATCAGATGCTGCAATGATATTTCCAATATCTCTAATAGCTTTCGGGAAAATGAGAAGGAAATTCATGTTTTTATATAAATATAAAGTTTTATTTTACTGCGTAATTATTAGCCATACAACAAATATTCATAATATCAGTTGTATAGTTTAATTTGGTCCATCAGATGCTGCAATGATATTTCCAATATCTCTAATAGCTTTCGAGAAAATGAGGAGGAAAGTCATGTTTTTATATAAATATAAAGTTTTATTTTACTGCGTAATTATGAGTCATAGAACAAATATTCATAATTACAGTTGTACATTTAAATTATGTCTATCAGATGCTGCAATGACATTTCCAATATCTCTAATAGCTTTCGGGAAAATGAGAAGGAAAGTCATGTTTTTATATAAATATAAAGTTTAATTTTACTGCGTAATTATTAGTCATAGAACAAATATTCATAATATCAGTTGTACAATTTAATTAGGTGTATCAGATGGTGCAATGATATTTCCAATATCTCTAATAGCTTTCGAGTAAATGAGGAGGAAAGTCATGTTTTTATATAAATATACGGTTTTATTTTACTGCGTAATTATAAATCATAGAACAAATGTTCATAATGACAGTTGTACAGTTGAATTAGGTGTATCAGATGGTGCAATGATATTTCCAATATCTCTAATAGCTTTCGAGAAAATGAGGAAGAAAGTAATTTAAAAAAAAGTAAAATTCAGTATATATTAGTAATAGAGCAAATATTCATAATGACAGTAGTAGATTTTAATTAGGTTTATCAGATTCTGTAATGATATTTCTAATATCTCTAATATCTTTCGAGAAAATGAGGAGGAAAGTCGTCTTTTTATATAATTATACGGTTTTATTTTACTGCGTAATTATTAGTCATAGAACAAATATTCATAATGTCAGTTTTACAGTTTAATTAGGTGTATCAGATGCTGCAATGATATTTCCAATATCTCTAATAGCTTTCGAGAAAATGAGGAGGAAAGTCATGTTTTTATATAAATATTAAGTTTCATTTTACTGCGTAATTATGAGTCATAGAACAAATATTCATTATGACAGTTGTACAATTTTATTAGGTCTATCAGATCTATTTCCAATATCTCTAATAGCTTTCGAGAAAATGAGGAGTAAAATCATGTTTCTATATAAATATAAAGTTTTATTTTACTGCGTAATTATGAGTCATAGAACAAATATTCATAATTACAGTTGTACAGTTTAATTAGGTCTACCAGATGCTGCAATGATATTTCCAATATCTCTAATAGGTTTCGAGAAAATGAGGAGGAAATTAATGTTTTTATATAAATATAAAGTTTTATTTTACTGCGTAATTATTAGTCATACAACAAATATTCATAATTTCAATTGTACAGTTTAATTTGGTCCATCAGATGCTGCAATGATATTTCCAATATCTCTAATAGCTTTCGAGAAAATGAGGAGGAAAGTCATGTTTTTATATAAATATTAAGTTTCATTTTACTGCGTAATTATGAGTCATAGAACAAATATCATAATTACAGTTGTACAGTTTAATTAGGTCTATCAGATGCTGCAATGATATTTCCAATATCTCTAATAGCTTTCGGGAAAATGAGAAGGAAAGTCATGTTTTTATATAAATATAAAGTTTTATTTTACTGCGTAATTATTAGTCATACAACAAATATTCATAATATCAGTTGTATAGTTTAATTTGGTCCATCAGATGCTGCAATGATATTTCCAATATCTCTAATAACTTTCGAGAAAATGAGGAGGAAAGTCATGTTTTTATATAAATATAAAGTTTTATTTTACTGCGTAATTATTAGTCATAAAACAAATATTCATAATTACAGTTGTACAGTTAAATTATGTCTATCAGATGCTGCAATGATATTTCCAATATCTCTAATAGCTTTCGGGAAAATGAGAAGGAAAGTCATGTTTTTATATAAATATAAAGTTTAATTTTACTGCGTAATTACTAGTCATAGAACAAATATTCATTATATCAGTTGTATAATTTAATTAGGTGTATCAGATGCTGCAATGATATTTCCTATATCTCTAATAGCTTTCGGGAAAATGAGAAGGAAAGTCATGTTTTTATATAAATATTAAGTTTCATTTTACTGCGTAATTATTAGTCATAGAACAAATATTCATAATATCAGTTGTACAATTTAATTAGGTGTATCAGATGCTGCAATGATATTTCCAATATCTCTAATAGCTTTCGAGAAAATGAGGAGGAAAGTCATGTTTTTATATAAATATACGGTTTTATTTTACTGCGTAATTATTAGTCATAGAACAAATATTCATAATGACGGTTGTACAGTTGAATTAGGTGTATCAGATGGTGCAATGATATTTCCAATATCTCTAATAGCTTTCGAGAAAATGAGGAAGAAAGTAATTAAAAAAAAAGTAAAATTCAGTATATATTAGTACTAGAGCAAATATTCATAATGACAGTAGTAGATTTTAATTAGGTCTATCAGATTCTGTAATGATATTTCCAATATCTCTAATATCTTTCGAGAAAATGAGGAGGAAAGTCGTGTTTTTATATAATTATACGGTTTTATTTTACTGCGTAATTATTAGTCATAGAACAAATATTCATAATGTCAGTTTTACAGTTTAATTAAGTGTATCAGATGCTGCAATGATATTTCCAATATCTCTAATAGCTTTCGAGAAAATGAGGAGTAAAATCATGTTTCTATATAAATATAAAGTTTTATTTTACTGCGTAATTATGAGTCATAGAACAAATATTCATAATTACAGTTGTAGAGTTTAATTAGGCCTATCAGATGCTGCAATGATATTTCCAATATCTCTAATAGCTTTCGAGAAAATGAGGAGTAAAATCATGTTTCTATATAAATATAAAGTTTTATTTTACTGCGTAATTATGAGTCATAGAACAAATATTCATAATTACAGTTGTACAGTTTAATTAGGTCTACCAGATGCTGCAATGATATTTCCAATATCTCTAATAGGTTTCGAGAAAATGAGGAGGAAATTCATGTTTTTATATAAATATAAAGTTTTATTTTACTGCGTAATTATTAGTCATACAACAAATATTCATAATTTCAATTGTACAGTTTAATTTGGTCCATCAGATGCTGCAATGATATTTCCAATATCTCTAATAGCTTTCGAGAAAATGAGGAGGAAAGTCATGTTTTATATAAATATTTAGTTTCATTTTACTGCGTAATTATGAGTCATAGAACAAATATTCATAATTACAGTTGTACAGTTTAATTAGGTCTATCAGATGCTGCAATGATATTTCCAATATCTCTAATAGCTTTCGGGAAAATGAGAAGGAAAGTCATGTTTTTATATAAATATAAAGTTTTATTTTACTGCGTAATTATTAGTCATACAACAAATATTCATAATATCAGTTGTATAGTTTAATTTGGTCCATCAGATGCTGCAATGATATTTCCAATATCTCTAATAACTTTCGAGAAAATGAGGAGGAAAGTCATGTTTTTATATAAATATAAAGTTTTATTTTACTGCGTAATTATGAGTCATAGAACAAATATTCATAATTACAGTTGTACAGTTAAATTAGGTCTATCAGATGCTGCAATGATATTTCCAATATCTCTAATAGCTTTCGGGAAAATGAGAAGGAAAGTCATGTTTTTATATAAATATAAAGTTTAATTTTACTGCGTAATTACTAGTCATAGAACAAATATTCATTATATCAGTTGTATAATTTAATTAGGTGTATCAGATGCCTCAATGATATTTCCTATATCTCTAATAGCTTTCGAGAAAATGAGAAGGAAAGTCATGTTTTTATATAAATATTAAGTTTCATTTTACTGCGTAATTATTAGTCATAGAACAAATATTCATAATATCAGTTGTACAATTTAATTAGGTGTATCAGATGCTGCAATGATATTTCCAATATCTCTAATAGCTTTCGAGAAAATGAGGAGGAAATTCATGTTTTTATATAAATATACGGTTTTATTTTACTGCGTAATTATTAGTCATAGAACAAATATTCATAATGACAGTTGTACAGTTGAATTAGGTGTATCAGATGGTGCAATGATATTTCCAATATCTCTAATAGCTTTCGAGAAAATGAGGAAGAAAGTAATTAAAAAAAAAGTAAAATTCAGTATATATTAGTACTAGAGCAAATATTCATAATGACAGTAGTAAATTTTAATTAGGTCTATCAGATTCTGTAATGATATTTCCAATATCTCTAATATCTTTCGAGAAAATGAGGAGGAAAGTCGTGTTTTTATATAATTATACGGTTTTATTTTACTGCGTAATTATTAGTCATAGAACAAATATTCATAATGTCAGTTTTACAGTTTAATTATGTGTATCAGATGCTGCAATGATATTTCCAATATCTCTAATAGCTTTCGAGAAAATGAGGAGGAAAGTCATGTTTTTATATAAATATTAAGTTTCATTTTACTGCGTAATTATGAGTCATAGAACAAATATTCATAATTACAGTTGTACAGTTTAATTAGGTCTATCAGATGCTGCAATGATATTTCCAATATCTCTAATAGCTTTCGGGAAAATGAGAAGGAAAGTCATGTTTTTATATAAATATAAAGTTTTATTTTACTGCGTAATTATTAGCCATACAACAAATATTCATAATATCAGTTGTATAGTTTAATTTGGTCCATCAGATGCTGCAATGATATTTCCAATATCTCTAATAGCTTTCGAGAAAATGAGGAGGAAAGTCATGTTTTATATAAATATAAAGTTTTATTTTACTGCGTAATTATGAGTCATAGAACAAATATTCATAATTACAGTTGTACAGTTAAATTATGTCTATCAGATGCTGCAATGACATTCCAATATCTCTAATAGCTTTCGGGAAAATGAGAAGGAAAGTCATGTTTTTATATAAATATAAAGTTTAATTTACTGCGTAATTATTAGTCATAGAACAAATATTCATAATATCAGTTGTACAATTTAATTAGGTGTATCAGATGGTGCAATGATATTTCCAATATCTCTAATAGCTTTCGAGTAAATGAGGAAGAAAGTCATGTTTTTATATAAATATAAAGTTTTATTTTACTGCGTAATTATAAGTCATAGAACAAATGTTCATAATGACAGTTGTACAGTTGAATTAGGTGTATCAGATGGTGCAATGATATTTCCAATATCTCTAATAGCTTTCGAGAAAATGAGGAAGAAAGTAATTTAAAAAAAAGTAAAATTCAGTATATATTAGTAATAGAGCAAATATTCATAATGACAGTAGTAGATTTTAATTAGGTTTATCAGATTCTGTAATGATATTTCTAATATCTCTAATATCTTTCGAGAAAATGAGGAGGAAAGTCGTCTTTTTATATAATTATACGGTTTTATTTTACTGCGTAATTATTAGTCATAGAACAAATATTCATAATGTCAGTTTTACAGTTTAATTAGGTGTATCAGATGCTGCAATGATATTTCCAATATCTCTAATAGCTTTCGAGAAAATGAGGAGGAAAGTCATGTTTTTATATAAATATTAAGTTCATTTTACTGCGTAATTATGAGTCATAGAACAAATATTCATTATGACAGTTGTACAATTTTATTAGGTCTATCAGATCTATTTCCAATATCTCTAATAGCTTTCGAGAAATGAGGAGTAAAATCATGTTTCTATATAAATATAAAGTTTTATTTTACTGCGTAATTATGAGTCATAGAACAAATATTCATAATTACAGTTGTACAGTTTAATTAGGTCTACCAGATGCTGCAATGATATTTCCAATATCTCTAATAGGTTTCGAGAAAATGAGGAGGAAATTAATGTTTTTATATAAATATAAAGTTTTATTTTACTGCGTAATTATTAGTCATACAACAAATATTCATAATTTCAATTGTACAGTTTAATTTGGTCCATCAGATGCTGCAATGATATTTCCAATATCTCTAATAGCTTTCGAGAAAATGAGGAGGAAAGTCATGTTTTTATATAAATATTAAGTTTCATTTTACTGCGTAATTATGAGTCATAGAACAAATATTCATAATTACAGTTGTACAGTTTAATTAGGTCTATCAGATGCTGCAATGATATTTCCAATATCTCTAATAGCTTTCGGGAAAATGAGAAGGAAAGTCATGTTTTTATATAAATATAAAGTTTTATTTTACTGCGTAATTATTAGTCATACAACAAATATTCATAATATCAGTTGTATAGTTTAATTGGTCCATCAGATGCTGCAATGATATTTCCAATATCTCTAATAACTTTCGAGAAAATGAGGAGTAAAGTCATGTTTCTATATAAATATAAAGATTTATTTTACTGCGTAATTATGAGTCATAGAACAAATATTCGTAATTACAGTTGTACAGTTAATTAGGTCTATCAGATGCTGCAATGATATTTCCAATATCTCTAATAGCTTTCGAGAAAATGAGAAGGAAAGTAATGTTTTTATATAATATAAAGTTTTATTTTACTGCGTAATTATTAGTCATACAACAAATATTCATAATATCAGTTGTACAGTTTAATTTGGTCCATCAGATGCTGCAATGATATTTCCAATATCTCTAATAGCTTTCGAGAAAATGAGGAGGAAAGTCATGTTTTTATATAAATATAAAGTTTTATTTTACTGCGTAATTATGAGTCATAGAACAAATATTCATAATTACAGTTGTACAGTTTAATTAGGTATATCAGATGCTGCAATGATATTTCCAATATCTCTAATAGCTTTCGGGAAAATGAGAAGGAAGTCATGTTTTATATAAATATAAAGTTTAATTTTACTGCGTAATTATTAGTAATAGAACAAATATTCATAATATTAGTTGTACAATTTAATTAGGTGTATCAGATGCTGCAATAATATTTCCAATATCTCTAATAGCTTTCGAGAAAATGAGGAGGAAAGTCATGTTTTTATATAAATATTAAGTTTCATTTTACTGCGTAATTATTAGTCATACAACAAATATTCATAATATCAGTTGTACAGTTTAATTGGTCCATCAGATGCTGCAATGATATATCCAATATCTCTAATAGCTTCGAGAAAATGAGAGGAAAGTCATGTTTTTATATAAATATACGGTTTTATTTTCTGCGTAATATATTAGTCATAGAACAAATATTCATAATGACAGTTGTACAGTTGAATTAGGTGTATCAGATGGGTGCAATGATATTTCCAATATCTCTAATAGCTTTCGAGAAAATGAGGAAGAAAGTAATTTAAAAAAAAGTAAAATTCAGTATATATTAGTACTAGAGCAAATATTCATAATGACAGTAGTAGATTTTAATTAGGTCTATCAGATTCTGTAATGATATTTCCAATACCTCTAATATCTTTCGAGAAAATGAGGAGGAAAGTCGTGTTTTTATATAATTATACGGTTTTATTTTACTGCGTAATTATTAGTCATAGAACAAATATTCATAATGTCAGTTTTTACAGTTTAATTAGGTGTATCAGATGCTGCAATGATATTTCCAATATCTCTCATAGCTTTCGAGAAAATGAGGAGGAAATTCATGTTTTTATATAATATATAGTTTTACTTTACTGCGTAATTATGAGTCCAAAGAACAAATATTCATAATTACAGTTGTAGAGTTTAATTAGGCCTATCAGATGCTGCAATGATATTTCCAATATCTCTAATAGCTTTCGAGAAATGAGGAGTAAAATCATGTTTCTATATAAATATAAAGTTTTATTTTACTGCGTAATTATGAGTCATAGAACAAATATTCATAATTACAGTTGTACAGTTTAATTAGGTCT
>JAPQNM010002456.1:0-12500 GCA_029783475.1 Metacarcinus magister | reverse complement strand
TGCCATGGCAAGACTTTCAAAGAAAAATTTCTTAAACCTTAACACCTTCGTCCTTCAAACTTTAAATACGCGTTTTTAAGCAGACTAACCTCGTCTACCTGACACTAATTTGAATTTTATCGCCGCCTCTATGATGGTGCAGGATTAATAGCTTCTTACATGATAATCACGATCGTTAATGCATGAAACTATGTTGCTGATGATGTTTTTTTTGCTGTTATCTTTGTAATTGTTGCTGTTTTAACCCATTCACCGTGATAATGCAAAAAGTTTCTTGTATCGCCTGTGATCTAATAATTAATGATTTTTCAATCTATACATTGAATAATATGATTAGGATAGTAAATTTCTCCTGGTTTATCCGATTTGAACAGTAGTATCAACCCATCGTTTAGTCTTAAGTTACATAAGTTATACAGCAATATCTCTAATAGCTTTCGGGAAAATGAGGAGGAAAGTCATGTTTTTAAATAAATATTAAGTTTAATTTTACTGCGTAATTGTTAGTCATAGAACAAATATTCATAATGACAATTGTACAGTTTAATTAGGTGTATCAGATGCTGCAATGATATTTCCAATATCTCTAATAGCTTTCGGGAAAATGAGGATGAAATTCATATTTTTAAATAAATATTAAGTTTCATTTTACGGCGTAATTATTAGTCATAGAAAAAATATTCATAATATCAGTTGTACAGTTTAATTAGATGTATAAGCTGCTGCAATGATATTTCCAATATCTCTAATAGCTTTCAAGAAAATGAGGAGGAAAATCATGTTTTTAAATAAATATTAAGTTTCATTTTACTGCATAATTATTAGTCATAGAACAAATATTCATAATATCAGTTGTACAGTTTAATTAGGTCTATCAGATGCTGCAATTATATTTCCAATATCTCTAATAGCTTTCAAGAAAATGACGAGGAAAGTCATGTTTTTATATAAAAATACGGTTTTATTTTACTGCGTAATTATTAGTCATAGAACAAATATTCATAATATCAGTTGTACAGTTGAATTAGGTGTATCAGATGATGCAATGATATTTCCAATATCTCTAATAGCTTTCGAGAAAACGAGGAAGAAAGTAATTTTTAAAAAAGTAAAATTCAGCATTTATTAGTACTAGAGAAAATATTCATAATGAGAGTAGTAGATTTTAATTAAGTCTATCAGATGCTGCAATGATATTTCCAATATCTCTAATAGCTTTCGAGAAAATGAGGAGTAAAATCATGTTTTTATATAAATATTAAGTTTCATTTTACTGCGTAATTATTAGTCATAGAACAAATATTCATAATTTCAGTTTTACAGTTTAATTAGGTCTATCAGATGCTGCAATGATATTTCAAATATCTCTAATAGCTTTCGAGAAAATGAGGAGGAAAGTCATGTTTTTATATAAATATTAAGTTTCATTTTACTGCGTAATTATTAGTCATAGAACAAATATTCATAATGAGAGTTGTACAGTTTAATTAGGTGTATCAGATGCTGCAATGATATTTCCAATATCTCTAATAGCTTTCGAGAAAATGAGGAGGAAAGTCATGTTTTTATATAAATATTAAGTTTCATTTTACTGCGTAGTTATTAGCCATAGAACAAATATTAATAATATCAGTTGTATAGTTTAATTAGGTGTATCAGATGCTGCAATGATATTTCCAATAACTCTAATAGCTTTCGAGAAAATGAGGAGAAAAGTTATGTTTATATAGAAATATTAAGTTTAATTTTACTGAGTAATTATTAGTCATAGAACAAATATTCATAATGACAGTTGTACAGTTTAATTAGGTGTATCAGACGCTGTAATGATATTTCCAATATCTCTAATAGCTTTCGAGAAAATGAGGAGGAAAGTCATGTTTTTATATAAATATAAAGTTTAACTTTACTGCGTAATTATTAGTCATAGAACAAATATTCATAATTTTAGTTTTACAGTTTAATTAGGTCTATTAGATGCTACAGTGATATTTCCAATATCTCTAATAGCTTTCGAGAAAATGAGGAGGAAATTCATGTTTTTATATAAATATTAAGTTTCATTTTACTGCGTAATTATTAGTCATAGAACAAATATTCATAATAACAGTTGTACAGTTTAATTAGGTGTATCAGATGCTGCAATCATATTTCCAATATCTCTAATAGCTTTCGAGGAAATGTGTAGAAAAGTTATGTTTATATAGAAATATTAAGTTTCATTTTACTGAGTAATTATTAGTCATAGAACAAATATTCATAATAACAGTTGTACAGTTTAATTACGTGTATCAGATGCTGTAATGATATTTCCAATATCTCTAATAGCTTTCGAGAAAATGAGGAGGAAAGTCATGTTTTTATATAAATATTAAGTTTCATTTTACTGCGTAATTATTAGCCATAGAACAAATATTCATAATTTAAGTTTTACAGTTTAATTAGGTCTATCAGATACTGCAATGATATTTTCAATATCTCTAATAGCTTTCGAGAAAATGAGGAGGAAATTCATGTTTTTATATAAATATTAAGTTTCATTTTACTACGTAATTATTAGTCATAGAACAAATATCAATAATGACAGTTGTACAGTTTAATTAGGTGTATCAGATGCTGCAATGATATTTCTAATATCTCTAATAGCTTTCAAGAAAATGAGGAGGAAAGTCATGTTTTTATATAAAAATACGGTTTTATTTTACTGCGTAATTATTAGTCATAGAACAAATATTCATAATATCAGTTGTACAGTGTAATTAGATGTATCAGATGATGCAATGATATTTCCAATATCTCTAATAGATTTCGAGAAAACGAGGAAGAAAGTAATTTAAAAAAAAGTAAAATTCAGTATTTATTAGTACTAGTGAAAATATTCATAATGAGAGTAGTAAATTTTAATTAGGTCTATCAGATGCTGCAATGATATTTCCAATATCTCTAATAGCTTTCAAGAAAATGAGGAGTAAAATCATGTTTTTATATAAATATTAAGTTTCATTTTACTGCGTAATTATTAGTCATAGAACAAATATTCATAATTTCAGTTTTACAGTTTAATTAGGTCTATCAAATGCTGCAATGATATTTCCAATATCTTTAATAGCTTTCGAGAAAATGAGGAGGAAAGTTATATTTTTATATAAATATTAAGTTTCATTTTACTGCGTAATTATTAGTCATAGAACAAATATTCATAATGAGAGTTGTACAGTTTAATTAGGTGTATCAGATGCTACAATGATATTTCCAATATCTCTAATAGCTTTCGAGAAAATGAGGAGAAAAGTTATGTTTATATAGAAATATTAAGTTTCTTTTTATGAGTAATTATTAGCCATAGAACAAATATTAATAATATCAGTTGTATAGTTTAATTAGGTGTATCAGATGCTGCAATGATATTTCCAATATCTCTAATAGCTTTCGAGAAAATGAGGAGAAAAGTTATGTTTATATAGAAATATTAAGTTTCATTTTACTGAGTAATTATTAGTCATAGAACAAATATTCATAATGACAGTTGTACAGTTTAATTAGGTGTATCAGACGCTGTAATGATATTTCCAATATCTCTAATAGCTTTCGAGAAAATGAGGAGGAAAGTCATGTTTTTATATAAATATAAAGTATAACTTTACTGCGTAATTATTAGTCATAGAACAAATATTCATAATTTCGGTTTTACAGTTTAATTAGGTCTATCAGATGCTGCAGTGATATTTCCAATATCTCTAATAGCTTTCGAGAAAATGAGGAGGAAATTCATGTTTTTATATAAATATTAAGTTTCATTTTACTGCGTAATTATTAGTCATAGAACAAATATTCATAATAACAGTTGTACAGTTTAATTAGGTGTATCAGATGCTGCAATCATATTTCCAATATCTCTAATAGCTTTCGAGGAAATGTGTAGAAAAGTTATGTTTATATAGAAATATTAAGTTTCATTTTACTGAGTAATTATTAGTCATAGAACAAATATTCATAATAACAGTTGTACAGTTTAATTACGTGTATCAGATGCTTTAATAATATTTCCAATATCTCTAATAGCTTTTGAGAAAATGAGGAGGAAAGTCATGTTTTTATATAAATATTAAGTTTCATTTTACTGCGTAATTATTAGCCATAGAACAAATATTCATAATTTCAGTTTTACAGTTTAATTAGGTCTATCAGATACTGCAATGATATTTTCAATATCTCTAATAGCTTTCGAGAAAATGAGGAGGAAATTCATGTTTTTATATAAATATTAAGTTTCATTTTACTGCGTAATTATTAGTCATAGAACAAATATTAATAATGACAGTTGTAAAGTTTAATTAGGTGTATCAGATGCTGCAATGATATTTCCAATATCTCTAATAGCTTTCAAGAAAATGACGAGGAAAGTCATGTTTTTATATAAAAATACGGTTTTATTTTACTGCGTAGTTATTAGTCATAGAACAAATATTCATAATATCAGTTGTACAGTGTAATTAGGTGTATCAGATGATGCAATGATATTTCCAACATCTCTAATAGCTTTCGAGAAAACGAGGAAGAAAGTAATTTAAAAAAAAGTAAAATTCAGTATTTATTAGTACTAGTGAAAATATTCATAATGAGAGTAGTAGATTTTAATTAGGTCTATCAGATGCTGCAATGATATTTCCAATATCTCTAACAGCTTTCGAGAAAATGAGGAGTAAAATCATGTTTTTATATAAATATTAAGTTTCATTTTACTGCGTAATTATTAGTCATAGAACAAATATTCATAATTTCAGTTTTACAGTTTAATTAGGTCTATCAGATGCTGCAATGATATTTCCAATATCTTTAATAGCTTTCGAGAAAATGAGGAGGAAAGTCATGTTTTTATATAAATATTAAGTTTCATTTTACTGCGTAACTATTAGTCATAGAACAAATATACATAATGAGAGTTGTACAGTTTAATTAGGTGTATCAAATGCTGCAATGATATTTCCAATATCTCTAATAGCTTTCGAGAAAATGAGGAGGAAATTCATGTTTTTATATAAATATTAAGAGTCATTTTACTGCGTAATTATTAGCCATAGAACAAATATTAATAATATCAGTTGTATAGTTTAATTAGGTGTATCAGATGCTGCAATCATATTTCCAATATCTCTAATAGCTCGAGGAAATGTGTAAAAAATTTATGTTTATATAGAAATATTAAGTTTCATTTTACTGAGTAATTATTAGTCATAGAACAAATATTCATAATAACAGTTGTACAGTTTAATTACGTGTATCAGATGCTGTAATGATATTTCCAATATCTCTAATAGCTTTCGAGAAAATGAGGAGGAAAGTCATGTTTTTATAGAAATATTAAGTTTCATTTTACTGCGTAATTATTAGCCATAGAACAAATATTCATAATTTAAGTTTTACAGTTTAATTAGGTCTATCAGATACTGCAATGATATTTTCAATATCTCTAATAGCTTTCGAGAAAATGAGGAGGAAATTCATATTTTTATATAAATATTAAGTTTCATTTTACTGCGTAATTATTAGTCATAGAACAAATATTAATAATGACAGTTGTAGAGTTTAATTAGGTGTATCAGATGCTGCAATGATATTTCCAATATCTCTCATAGCTTTCGAGGAAATGTGGAGAAAATTTATATTAATATAGAAATATTAAGTTTCATTTTACTTAGTAATTATTAGTCGTAGAACAAATATTCATAATGACAGTTGTACAGTTTAATTACGTGTATCAGATGCTGTAATGATATTTCCAATATCTCTAATAGCTTTCGAGAAAATTAGGACGAAAATCATATTTTTATATAAATATAAAGTTTAATTTTACTGCGTAATTATTAGTCATAGAACAAATATTCGTAATTTCAGTTTTACAGTTTAATTGGGTCTATCAGATGCTGCAGTGATATTTCCAATATCTCTAATAGCTTTCGAGAAAATGAGGAGGAAATTCATGTTTTTATATAAATATTAAGTTTCATTTTACTCCGTAATTATTAGTCATAGAAGAAGCATTCATAATTACAGTTGTACAGTTTAATTAGGTGTATCGGATGCTGCAATCATATTTCCAATATCTCTAATAGCTTTCGGGAAAATGAGTAGGAAATTCGTGTTTTTATATAAATATTAAGTTTTATTTTACTGCGTAATTATTAGTCATAGAACAAATATTCGTAATCACAGTTGTACAGTTTAATTAGGTGTATGAGATGCTGCAAGTATATTTCCAATATCTCTAACAGCTTTCGAGAAAATGAGGAGGAAAGTCATGTTTTTAAATAAATATTAAGTTTAATTTTACTGCGTAATTGTTAGTCATAGAACAAATATTCATAATGACAGTTGTACAGTTTAATTAGGTGTATCTGATTCTGCAATGATATTTCCAATATCTCTAATAGCTTTCGGGAAAATGAGGAGGAAGTTCATGTTTTTAAATAAATATTAAGTTTCATTTTATTGCGTAATTATTAGTCATAGAAAATATATTCATAATATCAGTTCTACAGTTTAATTAGGTGTATCAGATGTTGCAATGATATTTCCAATATCTCTAATAGCTTTCGAGAAAATGAGGAGGAAAGTCATGTTTTTAAATAAATATTAAGTTTCATTTTACTGCGTAATTATTAGTCATAGAACAAATATTCATAATATCAGTTGTACAGTTTAATTAGGTCTATCAGATGCTGCAATTATATTTCCAATATCTCTAATAGCTTTCAAGAAAATGACGAGGAAAATCATGTTTTTATATAAAAATACGGTTTTATTTTACTGCGTAATTATTAATCATAGAACAAATATTCATAATATCAGTTGTACAGTTGAATTAGGTGTATCAGATGATGCAATGATATTTCCAATATCTCTAATAGCTTTCGAGAAAACGAGGAAGAAAGTAATTTAAAAAAAAGTAAAAATCAGTATTTATTAGTACTAGTGCAAATATTCATAATGACAGTATTAGATTTTAATCAGGTCTATCAGATGCAGCAATGATATTTCCAATATCTCTAATAGCTTTCGAGAAAATGAGGAGGAATATTATGTTTTTATATAAATATATAGTTTCATTTTACTGCGTAATTATTAGTCATAGAACAAATATTCATAATGTCAGTTTTACAGTTTAATTAGTTCTATCAAATGCTGCAGTGATATTTCCAATATCTCTAATAGCTTTCGAGAAAATGAGGAGGAAAATCATGTTTTTATATAAATAATAAGTTTCATTTTACTGCGTAATTATTAGTCATGGAACAAATATTCATAATGAGAGTTGTACAGTTTAATTAGGTGTATCAGATGCTGCAATGATATTTCCAATAACTCTAATAGCTTTCGAGAAAATGAGGAGGAAAGTCATGTTTTTATATAAATATTTAGTTTCCTTTTACTGCGTAATTATTAGCCATAGAACAAATATCAATAATATCAGTTGTATAGTTTAATTAGGTGTATCAGATGCTGCAATGATATTTCCAATATCTCTAATAGCTTTCGAGAAAATGAGGAGAAAATTTATGTTTATATAGAAATATTAAGTTTCATTTTTTTTATTATTAGTCATAGAACAAATATTCATAATGACAGTTGTACAGTTTAATTAGGTGTATCAGACGCTGTAATGATATTTCCAATATCTCTAATAGCTTTCGAGAAAATGAGGAGGAAAATCATGTTTTTATATAAATATAAAGTTTAACTTTACTGCGTAATTATTAGTCATAGAACAAATATTCATAATTTCGGTTTTACAGTTTAATTAGGTCTATCAGATGCTGCAGTGATATTTCCAATATCTCTAATAGCTTTCGAGAAAATGAGGAGGAAATTCATGTTTTTATATAAATATTAAGTTTCATTTTACTGCGTAATTATTAGTCATAGAACAAATATTCATAATAACAGTTGTACAGTTTAATTAGGTGTATCAGATGCTGCAATCATATTTCCAATATCTCTAATAGCTTTCGAGAAAATGAGTAGGAAAATCATGTTTTTATATAAATATTAATTTTCATTTTACTGCGTTATTATTAGTCATAGAACAAATATTCATAATCACAGTTGTACAGTTTAATTAGGTGTATCAGATGCTGCAATGATATTTCCATTATCTCTAATAGCTTTCGAGACAATGACGAGGAAATTCATGTTTTTAAATAAATATTAAGTTTCATTTTACTGCGTAATTATTAGTCATAGAACAAATATTCATAATTAGGTGTATCAGATGCTGCAATTATATTTCCAATATCTCTAATAGCTTTCGAGAAAATGACGAGGAAAGTCATGTTTTTATATAAAAATACGGTTTTATTTTACTGCGTAATTATAAGTCATAGAACAAATATTAATTATATCAGTTGTACAGTTGAATTAGGTGTATTAGATTATGCAATGATATTTCCAATATCTCTAATAGCTTTCGAGAAAACGAGGAAGAAAGTAATTTTTAAAAAAGTAAAATTCAGTATTTATTAGTACTAGTGAAAATATTCCTAATGAATGTAGTAGATTTTAATCAGGTCTATCAGATGCTGCAATGATATTTCCAATATCTCTAATAGCTTTCGAGAAAATGAGGAGGAATGTCATGTTTTTATATAAATATATAGTTTCATTTTACTGCGTAATTATTAATCATAGAACAAATATTCATAATGTCAGTTTTACAGTTTAATTAGGTCTATCAGATGCTGCAGTGATATTTCCAATATCTCTAATAGCTTTCGAGAAAATGAGGAGGAAAATCATGTTTTTATATAAATATTAAGTTTCATTTTACTGCGTAATTATTAGTCATAGAACAAATATTCATAATGAGAGTTGTACAGTTTAATTAGGTTTATCAGATGCTGCAATGATATTTCCAATATCTCTAATAGCCTTCGAGAAAATGAGGAGGAAAGTCATGTTTTTATATAAATATTAAGTTTCATTTTACTGCGTATTATTAGCCATAGAACAAATATTCATAATATCAGTTGTACAGTTTAATTAGGTGTATCAGATGCTGCAATGATATTTCCAATATCTCTAATAGCTTTCGAGAAATGAGGAGTAAAGTCATGTTTTTAAATAAATATTAAGTTTAATTTTACTGCGTAATTATTAGTCATAGAACATATATTCATAATATCAGTTTTACAGTTTAATTAGGTGTATCAGATGCTGCAATAATATTTCCAATATCTCTAATAGCTTTCGGGAAAATGAGGAGGAAAGTCATGTTTATATATATATATATATATATATATATATATATATATATATATATATATATATATATTAAGTTTCATTTTACTGCGTAATTATTAGTCATAGAACAAATATACATAATGACAGTTGTACAGTTTAATTAGGTCTATCAGATGCTGCAATGATATTTCCAATATTTCTAATAGCTTTCTGGAAAATGAGGAGGAAAGTCATGTTTTTATATAAATATTAAGTTTCATTTTACTGCGTAATTATTAGTCATAAAACAAATATTCATAATGACAGTTGTACAGTTTAATTAGGTGTATCAGATGCTGCAATGATATTTCCAATATTTTCTATATCCAATATCTAATGCTAGCTAGCAGAGCCCGTCGCTGACGGCCGACGGAGCGACGGTTATATATTGCTGCCGGCGGTGTTGCCAAACCGCAGTTATCGTACCGTAAATTTATCTATTGAATATCACATAAATACTCATAAGAACGGTAATTCTGATACATAAGACAATAGAAATTTGTAAATAATGATAAAAGTTGTTACACTGGCCTATACATCATATGTATATGCATGGGAATGATATGAAGATCTTGTCACAGACGTCGTGCCGCAAACACAGGAGAGGGAGACGCTGCTGGCACATATGGTGTGCCGCAAGAACTGAATGGGTTAATAGTAGTAGTAATAGTAGTAGTAGTAGTAGTAGTAGTAGTAGTAGTAGTAGTAGTAGTAGCAGTAGCAGTAGCAGTAGCAGTAGCAGTAGCAGTAGCAGTAGCAGTAGCAGTAGCAGTAGCAGTAGTAGCAGTAGCAATATCAGTAGCAGTAGCAGTAGCAGTAGCAGAAGTAGTAGCAGTAGCAGAAGTAGTAGAAGTAGTATAGTAGAAGTAGTAGAAGTAGTAGAAGTAGTAGAAGTAGTAGAAGTAGTAGCAGTAGTAGCAGTAGTAGTAGTAGCAGTAGTAGTAGTAGCAGTAGTAGTCATAGTTGTAGTAGTAGTAGTAGTTGCAGCATCCCTTACCATCCATTTTCCTATTACTAAACCAATTCTCCCTGACCCCCGAACCTTCCACACACAACGCGCCACACTATCCGCCAGTGCTGCCTCCCCTCTTGTAGGCTACTTAACCGCGCCGCAACCTGAGCGTCCCGTAGGGCAGCGTCGGCCTCTCCATGCATCCCACACACGTCATGACGCACTTTAGCACCGCCACCAACACGCCCCTCAGTCCCTTGCCCCCTTGCCTTTACTCACTCACTCACTCACTCACTCACTCATTCACTCACTTGCTGTATATTTCCACCTCCCCACACATGCATACAAACATCTTTCTACAATATACGTAAAGCAAGTGGGGAGAGAGGAAACAGGTGTAACAAGTGACCTCAATAACTTAACTACCCTTTTAAACCTTTCTTTCTCTTTATTCTGTTTGCTTCTTCCTTAAGACAGTATTTAAAAAGTTTTTCTAGCTATTCGTCTTTCTCTACTAGAAACGAAGATACAAGAAAATTTAAGATTAATTGATGTTTTGACTTCCTTCTTCCTAATGCTTTTCATTCACTACTGGCGCTCTTGTCAAAAAAAGATATATATATTAATCATTTGAATATTGTTAGTCTCGAAGCTAACCTGACAACATTCCCTTTTCTGTATTCATCTATAACCACAGGGACACGACAATGACTGGAATGAAACTTCATTTCACAATATGAAGGCATTGTTTGATTTTCATTTTTGATTTCAAAACTCGTATGTGCCGTTTAATTATTTCACTTTTATGGCCCCAGGCATCTTCCTTTCACATAAACTAAAACAAATACGGTTGCATAACAATTCAGAAAAATATAATAAATTACTAAAATCTGCTAAAAATGTAAAACTAGTAAAAAAAAATTCATATTGCTTCAACATTAATATTCATGATTGGTGAGTGCAGCCAAACATTGACCGTACACGTGTATACGACGAGATGTATTACGACCAACCTTACATGTACACACTAAGATTTACCTTACATATGTACACAATAAGATTTACATTACATGCACACACACACACACACACACACACACACACACACACACACACACACACACACACACACATAAACACACACACACACACACACACACACACACACACACACACACACACACACACACACACACACACACACACACACACACACACACACACACACACACACACACACACACACACACACACACACACACATACACATACACACACACACACACAATTAAACACATGCACACACTCATGCACACGCAAACATTCACATTACACGTCGTAAATAACGTCATTAATCTCCATGCACGCACACAGGTACACACTAACATTTACCTTTAGAAAGACACGTACACATGAACATTTACCTAACACACACACGCACATAAACCCACGCCTTCCACACTCACCGTCACGAACTCACCACTTGATACACATACCTACACGCACAATACCTCCAGCAGGCACTAAATCAACACACAGGTGCGCCTACAGTACACGGAAACACACACACACACACACACACACACACACACACACACACACACACACACACACACACACACACACACACACACACACACACACACACACACACACACACACACACACACACACACACACACACACACACACACACCACACACACACACACACACACACACACACACACACACACACACACACACACACACACACACACACACACACACACACACACACACACACACACACACACACACACACACACACACACACACACACACACACACACACACACACACACACACACACACACACACACACACACACACACACACCACACACACACACACACACACACACACACACACACACCACACACACACACACACACACACACACACACACACACACACACACACACACACACACACACACACACACACACCACACACACACACACACACACACACACACACACACACACACACACACACACACACACACACACACACACAACACACACACACACACACACACACACACACACACACACACACACACACACACACACACACCACACACACACACACACACACACACACACACACACACCACACACACACACACACACACACACACACACACACACACACACACACACACACACACACACACACCACACACACACACACACACACACACACACACACACACACACACACACACACAC
>JAPQNM010002452.1:80000-82881 GCA_029783475.1 Metacarcinus magister | reverse complement strand
AAGGGGAGGCAAGGAGGGTGGGAGAAAGGTATGTTAGGCCTCCTACCACCGACCACACCCCTCACCCCCCACACACACCGGCCTTCCATTACCACACACACACACACACAACACACACACACACACACACACACACACACACACACACACACACACACACACATGTCTAGTAAGTTGGTTATACTTAACACATTTCCTGTCTGTCAAATAACTTCCAAATAAAATTCTCTCCTCTCTCTTCCTCTTCAGCTAGCACACACACACACACACACACACACGCACACACACACACACACACACACACACACACACACACACACACACACACACACACACACACATATCCACAGTTAGGTAACAGTGATGGGAATTCCGGCTCTTTTCAGGAAGCTGATTCTTTCGTTCACGTTCACTCAATAGAACCGGTTCTTTCAGCTCCCAAACGGCTCTTGTGGCTCTCAAATACTTTTTTTTAAAGTAGTTTCACATATTCTGTTTATAGCCTTTATGATTTATTATATATATATATATATATATATATATATATATATATATATATATGTATATATATATATATATATATATATATATATATATATATATATATATATATATATTATGTATGCAGTATGTCTCACACACACACACACACACACACACACACACACACACACACACACACACACACACATATACACACACACACACTATCAATCTTCTTTCTTATTTATTTATCAGAGAGAGAGAGAGAGAGAGAGATTTTTGTTTTGTTTTAATAAATTTATTGCACCCATTGGCGTCAGACATTCGTGGTCATGACACCGCGGGCACTTCCACTGCGAGGAGTCTGGTGCAGGCGGAGGTGGCGAGTCTGATGACGATGCCAAGGCAGTGTCAGCCACTGTGCGTGGTGCAGGGCGGCGATGAGGGCAAGAACGAGTGTCATGCTCGGCAGCACAAAACGCACACTTTTCAGGGCCAGAACAGTACCGTGCAATGTGACCAAAACCCCAGCATTTGAAGCACCACGGCTTTTCGTCAGGCATTCTACGTAGTTCACATGATGGTAGACAAGGGAGAAAGGAGACATTAACATGAGGCGGGGGTGGGTCTGGAAGGCTCCAAGTGACAACGAGTCGATTAATGGGTTTTCGATTCTGTAGGAAGCGACGTACAGTATACACTCCCGGCAATTCCTTAGCCAATGATGGGTCGGTATCAACTGGATACCGAGTGATGAGATATGTAGGGAACTTACGGGGCCTGTCTTCCGAATCCTGAACATCCAATGACAACGATGGAACCACACCACCCTTAACCCCATCTATGATATCTTGGCGGCGCCTTGATATGTATACGAATCGAGAGGTGACCGCAGACATCTTAACTTCAGCCAGCTTCCGACCAAGGTTAAACATCTTGACAACTTCCGACAGCCAACGAAGCTTCACATCAACCTTCGGTTCCCGTTAAACAGAAGCTTGCCGTATTCAGCACGGGAAGCAAAGGCACAGGAAACAGGTGTGGCCAGGAAAGGTATACTTTGAATAGCAGGTCGAGGTAGCGAGTAATTCGGAGCTTCACTTTGGGAAGGCGGCACATCACACCTAGTGGTTTTAGAAGCAGGAGACAATGGTTCACTACTGCTATGCAAGTCATGCTCTATACGTCGTTTGGCGGAGATAGGGGCGTGGTCCATCGGGCGTGGGGCTGCATCAACAGGTGCCAACTTCCGAGATCCATTAGAGGCAATTCGTGGCCAGTGTTCGTGTGACAGGTGAACTTGGACGTCTTCGTCACTTAAGGCAAGGGCCTCCTCGAGATTAACATTATTAGATTGTCTTCAATCACTAGGCCTCATACTCGTAATTATCATTATTATTATTATCATAATTATTATTATTAACAATCGGTAATCATTGCATTTTGTTAGAAAATCACAAAAATATGGAAACTTAAGGATAAACTCTCAATCGGCTCTCTAACGGCTCTCAAAGCCATGATCCGGCTCCTATCGTGCATCTATGAGCCGACTCGTTCACGAACGACACATCATTATTATGTAAGTCAGTGTTTACCGAGCCTTCCATGGGAGAGATTACGCGCCGCCCTCCTCATACCTACATATTTCCCATATTAATACGTTCATAAGAACTGTGTGCGTTAACTGAGTGCTGTACAAGATATTAGTACAGCACTCATGGTGTAGTCACGCCAACCTTTAAAACAGATATACGTGTTGCTTGGACACCTGGTAGTGGCTCGGCGTGTGGCAAGGGAGCAAGGGCTGGAGAAAGCCTTCAAAGTTGTCATCAATAACGACGAGGAGGGAACTCAGAGTGTTTACCACCTCCACCTCCACTTACGTGTTAGGAGAGGGAGCAGATGCAGTGGAGCCCAGGATAAAGTGTGTGTGTGTGTGTGTGTGTGTGTGTGTGTGTACGTGTTATGAGAGGGAGCAGATGCAGTGGACCCCAGGATAAAATGTGTGTGTGTGTGTGTGTGTGTGTGTGTGTACGTGTTATGAGAAGGAGGCAGATGCAGTGGCCCCCAGGATAAAATGTGTGTGTGTGTGTGTGTGTGTGTGTTATGAGAGGGAGCAGATGCAGTGGCCTCCAGGATAAAATGTGTGGTGTGTGTGTGTGTGTGTGTGTGTGTGTGTGTGTGTGTACGTGTACGTGTTATGAGAGGGAGGCAGATGCAGTGGCCCCCAGGATAAAATGTGTGTGTGTGTGTGTGTGTGTGTGTGTGTGGTACGTGTTATGAGAGGGAGGCAGATGTAGTGGCCCCCAGGATAAAATGTGTGTGTGTGTGTGTGTGTGTGTGTGTGTGTGTTTGAAGGGGGATGTGTGGCCCCCGTAAAAGTGTGTGTGTGTGTGTG
>JAPQNM010002452.1:55000-75000 GCA_029783475.1 Metacarcinus magister | reverse complement strand
TTTGTATATGGAACAGTGCTAGGCTAACACAACACTATACAGGTCATAGGTGAATAAATAGTGTTATATAGAGTGTACAGTTTAAAGTTAGCGGGCGTGCGGTCTTAGTTAGATAGGGCGGGGTGCACTTGGGAAGTTTACCATCCCGGGAAGGAAGATGGTTAACCTTACACTCCAGCCACACTACACTTATACTTAACAACTGTCATTACCACCTCCCCGCCGGCCAGAGTGTGGTGTTAGTTAGCAGTGAGCTGTCGTGTGTTAATGTGGTGGCATAGATTAGCACCTGCAACACACAAGGTAGTAAAGTGCAGTGTGCTGGCCGTCACCTCGCCGAAACATGAGTGTGTGTGTCTGTGTGTGGCGTCAGCTGTGTCGGGGTGACTGTGATCGTGTCTGTGTATTCACTGTACAGTCTGCTGCTGGTCTCTCTCGAGACAGCCGGCCTCCGCCTCTGTCCTCACCCCTGGCCACTTCCGCCCATCCTGCATCACTGTGAAGGGGCATGTGAGGTGTGAGTGGATACGTGCTGCTGGTGCTGGTGCTGGTGGTAGTGGTGGTGGTGGTGACGAGGTGCGAGGGTGACAATGTGACGCCCAGTGCCAGCTATGCCAAGGTGTTCGGTGCCATCCGTGACTGACTACTACACGTCCGACCCGAGCCAAGCGTGTGTGTTCGTACTGAGTCTGGACACTTTAGACCGTGACACACTGAGTAAGGAATACATACATACGTAACATGCAGTATAAGGTGCAGCGACTGTCACTTTGGAATAACGGCCAAAACCACATCATATTCAACCTGTACTCTGGCTTTGACCTGGACAAGGCAATACTAGCCAAGTCCAGCATTTCCATTGAGAATTTCCGGCAGGTTTTGACATTTCCCTGCCACTCAGAGAAGGGCGGAGAGGACGGGTTTCTTGAGTCCAACAAGTTTCCCGGGAATAAAAAGTATCTACTCTCGTTGAAAGGGAAGCGTTATGTGTACGGTATCGGCAGTGAGACCAGGAACAGCTTGTACCACCTATATAATGAAAGGGATATTGTACTCCTCACCACCTACCTGTAAGCACGGAGACAGCTGGAAGGGATATAAGGATGAACGATGCGACCACGACAATGCAGAGTACGATAGGTAAGATTGCCACAAACTTTGCTGTTTTTATATCATTAGGTTAAGTTAAGTTAGGTTAGGTCATCTGTCAGTGGCATGGAATATCTTATAACATTGAATTCAATTTGACAGCAGTAGTCTGTTAGGTAAGGTTAGGTTAGGTCTACCATTGATCAAACAGTTTTAAGGCTCAGTACTGTGTCAGCCTACAGTGTAAAGGAGAGAACACTGAATTATACTCTCACTATCTACATTGAACGGACTTCAAAAAATTCACGGTTCCCTAAAAAATCAATATACTATACAAGAAAGTTAGTCATTTGTTTTTCCATTGCAATAATATTTTTTTTTGTGCGGACGGCAATTTTTTGGGTCTGAGCAATTTTGGGGGTCCTATGGCTATTTGGGGGGTCTTACTATTTTTTGGGGGTGGTACAGCTTTTTCTGGGGGTCTGACGGCAAGTTTTTGGGTCTGACTGTAATAATTTTGGTATTACAGCAATATTTTTTTGTGTTACGGGTGTGTTTAGCAGTGTTCCGCCTGGTGCCGAGAGGGTGTGAGGTTAATACTGTGTGATGCAGCACAACAGCAGCTTCTTGGTGACACGGTTAGGTTAGGTTAGGTTAGTACTCACACCTTAACAATTACAATTACTTTAACTGATCTTAATCCTTTGTATTAATGATAAAAACAAGAAAACTATGACTGTGTGTGTTATATTGAATGGTCGGCTACCAGAGTGACTTAAATATAGGCACAGCTTACAGGTACGGCAGCCGTACCTGTAAATCCTCGCTAATAGATATGGCATTTGCCTAACTTTCGGGTAAAAAGCTTATATAACCAAACCTAACCGTACCTAACCAAACCGTACCTAACCTAATCAACCTAACATAACTTGAAAGATGCTTTACCAGGTCAATAATAAGGCACAGGCCGTAGGAATAGTGGATGACAACGCGGTACAACTGCCGTATCTCTAAGCACTTTGTTAAATATATACATTACTTAAACATTGACCATAACCTGCTTTTAATTTAATAGTAATAATCATAATAATAATAATAATGATGATGATTGTATTGCACCCAAAGTCATAGTATATACAAGCAGATGGAGTGAGTATAGGGAGGAAGAAATAATAATGATAATAATAGTGAAATTAATGTTAGCTAATCCTAATAGTAATATAGTTAGTAGCTAATTATAACCTTTTCTTTTCTTTTCTTTCCTTCACCTTGAAATTAATATGTTATGTTGCTTCAAAAACTGAAGGAATTAATATTTGACTGTGATTATTTATTTTTCATGATTATTGAAACACTTTTTTGATTTAAAATATTTATATAATTTGCATAAAAAAAACCAAATGCAAAACGTGACTCGTATAAAGAAAAAAGAGAAGAAGGAAGAGAGAAAAGAAGGAAGAGAAGAATTAGAGAAGGAAGAGGAGGAGGAGGAGGAGGAGGAAGAAGAAGGAGGAAGGAAGAGTGCTATCATAGGCTGTATTGAACGACTTAATGACTGTAATTAGGACACCTGAGGCAACATTAACACACACACACACACACACACACGCACGCACACACACACACACACACGCACACACACACGCACACACACACACACACACACACACACACACACACACACACACACACACACACACACACAGTGAATGAGAATGGAAGAGGAAGTGGAAACAATTATTTATATCTTCTTCCTCCTCTTCCTTCCTCTTTTTGTTTTCTTTTTAGTATTCATTAAATCATTAACCTTGAGAGAGAGAGAGAGAGAGAGAGAGAGAGAGAGAGAGAGAGAGAGAGAGAGAGAGAGAGAGAGAGAGAGAGGACTTAACAATGACAAATGTCTTCAAACAAAATAATGATTAAGTCTTTGAATAATTTAGGAATTATTATTATTATTATTATTATTATTATTATTGTTATTATTATTATCATTATCACTATCATTATTTTTATTATTATTATTATTGTTTTCCTATATTCACTTTATTTGCTTGAATTTCCTCTGCCTTCGGGTGAAATTTAATTATTATTATTACTATCATTATCATCATCATTACATCATTCCTTCAGGTACGATTATTGAGGTCTTACATTATCATTATTATCATTATCATTATTATCATTATCATTAATTTACTCCACTAACTCCTTCTTCTACTCCTTCAGGTACGACTATGAAGTGCCACGAGACTCATTATCATCATTATTATCATCATTATCATCATTATTAACTCCCACTAACTCCTCCTTCTTCCACTCCTTCAGGTACGACTATGAGGTGTTGATGCGTAACTCCACGTTCTGCCTTGTGCCGCGGGGTCGTCGTCTTAGTTGGTTCCGCTTCCTGGAGGTGCTGCAGGCCGGGTGTGTGCCGGTGCTGCTCGCCAACGGGTGGGAGTTGCCCTTCAGTGAGGTCATAGACTGGACCAGGTGTACTGTGGAGGCTGACGAGCGGCTACTTCTGCAGATAAAGGGTGAAGGAAGGGTGAGGTAGGCTAGGAAAGGGTGGAATAAAGGGAGAGAGAGGGTTAAGGGTGATGCAGGTTAAGGGAGGTTTGTAAAGGGTCAATCTAAGGGTGAGTTTTTTAGCTTGTTATGGAAAAAAGGGTGAATGAAGGGAGATGTAGGTTAAGGGTGTGTTAGCTAAGGGTGATACTAAGGGTCTTTCTATCACCCTTAGCACTTTGATTATTGTAGTTTTGTATTATTTTTTTGTGTTATGTATAATTTGTTGTTGTTGTTGTTGTTGTTGTGTTCTAGGTTCCTGAGGTTGTGAGGTGGATCAACGCGTCACAGATGGTGCAGATGAGGCACCAAACACAACTTATCTGGAATTGCTACTTTTCATCAGTGCAGAAAATTGTCTTTGCAACACTGGAGGTAGGCTGTTTCTCTCTCTCTCTCTCTCTCTCTCTCTCTCTCTCTCTCTCTCTCTCTCTCTCTCTCTCTCTCTCTCATTGGAAAAGTCAGCTGCTTCAAACATCTTTTATATAATTTTACCCTCTTGGCATTTTCATTCTTTCCCGAACCAACGCGCTCATGAGGGGTGAAGGTGTGTGCGTATCCTGCCACTCTACATACTGTATATGGGCTGGCCAAGCTGTGTGTACGAATGAGAGAGAGAGAGAGAGAGAGAGAGAATTAGTATCTATAAACATTTTCCTTCCTTCCTTCCTATATATATATATATATATATATATATATATATATATATATATATATATATATATATATATATATAAATATATAAATAAATAAATAATTAAAATACAAGGTTTATATAGTGTTTAATATTATAGTAATGATAAAATTGAGTCTATATTCGTGTTCTTTATCCTTGAAAATCTCTATATATAAATTTTCATGAGATTCTGAGGAGTCAAAATTTTCATGAAATTTGCAAGGCGACACCCTTAGATTTTTTTTAACAAATAACGTTTTGTTAAATAACTCAAAAACTATGAGATTTACGTAAAAGACTTATATAATAGTAAATAAAGAGCAGGAGACGCTCGTTCTTTTGAGATATAGTAGAATGAAATTGGTATATTAGTAACTGAGAAAATAATATATTAGTTTTTTTGACAAAATTTCAACAAAACTTAAATTTCCTACTAAACTATAAGGTATATTTTAAATCTGATTTCACCATTAGGTAGACAACATCAAACCTAATATATTAACTCCTATACATTATTGCTGTACGACAAATATTTTCCAAGTAAAATGGCAAAAACACATTCAACCAAATTTACGAGGAAAAATTTTGGGCGACAAAATAAAAAATCTACAATTGTTACAGAAACTTGAAAAATAACAAATAACACACTCAACACACACACACACACATCCAAACACACACCTAAACACACTCAAACACACTTTCTACCCCCAAACACACACCCAAACATACCCAAAAACACACATACCCCCAAAAACACACTTTCTACCCCCAAACACACCTAAACACTCCCAAAAGTTGCACACATACCAAAAAAAAACCAACAATTAATGATTAGAAAAATATTACGCTAAATAATAATGTTTCCGTTCAATTATTCTTCATTACATCAATTTAACAGACTTTCTGATATAACAGGGAATAATAATAATAATATATCTATCTATCTATCTATCCTTCTATCCTTCCTTCCTTGCCCTCTAATCCTTCCTCCTTGCCCTCAGATCCTTGCAGACAGAGTGAGGCGACAGAGAGCGCGTCCTTTGGCCGTGTGGAACAGTGACCCGGGTGCTCTCACTGTCAATTTCTCATTCTCAGACCACCTACCACGCTTCCCATTCTACCACAATGCTCTGGGAACTACACCCAACTCAAGGTAACTATCCCCAACCACCCCCCACTCCAGAAAACCACCCCGCAACCTCACCCACTCCAGGTAACTTCCCCCTACCTTCCCCAACTCCAGGTAACTCCACCCCCCACAAACTTTCCTCGTAAAGTTTGTCGAGCTTATAATAATTGAAAATAAATGTTTGTTTTTTCCTGTTATTCATTTTCTCATTAGATTTAATTTAATTCCATAGAAATAGGAACAGAACCATATTTTGAAAAGATAACAAGTATTTCCTATGCCTTCAGGTGAAATAAAACTATTATTATTATTATTATTACTATTACTCCTCCTCCTCCTCCTCCTCCTCCTCCTCCATTTCGTTGCACGTTATGCAACGTTTCCGTGTTCTGTTAATCAGCATATACTTTGGTCACGGGGTACAGAACACTTTGATTTTTCTATATTTAATCAATCAAGTTGACAATCCTGCTCCAACATTATTTCCTTTATCAATATTTAACATATATAAATGAAAAGGCACATTAGATAATATCTTTAGGAGCTCACAACAATATTCACAATTTGGAGCAACACATAACAATCAAATCCTGAAGCAATTCATAATATTCCTATCTGGAACAATGCATAATATTTGTTCATCACAATCCTACATAAATTAATATCCTTAAAATAAACATCCTACCAGCTGCTAAAAAAGATTACATTAGAATCAGAGTTCTACTCACAATAATATTCAGAATCTCCATTCTGAAGCTAAGATGGTTGTATCTCCAAGTGGAAAGGCTGAGTGAAGTGATTCTATAGGCCTCTACAGTCTGAATATATACACTCAAACTAGCAGTTACCAATTCTCGCAAGACAACATTTTGGGAGGCCCCAACATATATGTTATTTTTCCTTAGACTTCTGCTTCTTTATATAACTGTGAGTTTCCCTTAGAGTTCTGTTACCAGATGTTTGGAGGGACCTTTCCCAGAGGGATTACCCTACTGGTTCCTGATCTGGGTCAGATTTACAAAAGGGGGAAAGCCGACATGGTTTATGACCTAGCTCGGCTAGTCTGATAATCCCGCTAATCTGAGAGTCGGCTGTCTGGAACAGTCGCTTGTTTTGGTCTCCTTATGACCGCGCTAATCGCTACTTCTGACCTCCTTACTTTCACATTCCACAAATCCACATGTATCTTCCATTTTCACACGGTATCCATCTTCCCCATTATCACACTATCTGGTCACGACATCCAGATACACGGCAGTTGTGTCAGTGAGTCACGGAGGAAGTGGAGCCATTCACACAACACCTCTGTACAGACTCATCAAAAACATTGCACGGAGCTAGTTTGTTGGGAAGGTGAGTGTGTGTGTGTGTGTGTGTGTGTGTGTGTGTGTGAATGAGTGAGTATTGTAGGTTGTACACGGCTGAATAATAATAATAATGATCGTGATAGTAGTAAATTATGATAATATAAATTCATTCTTTTAAACTTTAAATAGCCGAGAAAATTATATTGGTGTATTTTGACAAACATTAATATTCATACTGTCTTCTTTACAAGGTCTGGCCACAAGCAGGATTTTTTTAACGTATTTTTGCTGTCCCTTAGCTAGTATTATCATTATTATTATTATTAGTATTAGTATTAGTATTAGTATTAGTATTATTATTATCATCATCATCATCATCATCATCATCATCATCATCATCATCATCATCATCATCATCATCATCATCATCATCATCATCATTATTATTATTATTATTATATTATTATTATTATTACCATCATCATCATTATTATTATCATTATTACCCTCAACAGATCTTGGTGATATGGACCAGCCCTCAAGTGGCACCCCCAGAGAGTAGGTTACCGGGGGGCGGGGTGCCATACCAGTACACGTCATAGTGCCAGGTGACCCTTCCCCCTCCGCCCGGCACTCCCCTCACCCGCTAATCACCTCAGATGCTGTCTTCTCCCTGGATGAAGATGTAACTGAATTAGACTTTGCGTTTACGGTTTGGCAGACTTTCCCGGAACGTTTAGTTGGGTACCCAGTGCGCTCAAACCACTGGGAGGAAGGCAAGGTGAGGCTGTGGTGTTGTGTGGTGGTGGTGGTGGTGGTGAAGGAAAGTTAGGTAATGAGGGAGGAAAAGGAAATATTTGGGATGAAGGCAAGGTGAGGGTGGGGGGGTGTTGTTGTGGTGGTGGTGGTGGTGGTGGTGGTAGAGGAAAGTTAGGTAATACTCTTTTTCTCTCTATCTGTCTGTATCTCTCTCCTTTTCTCTATCCATCTCCACCCTTGCACCTGTTCATTTATCCATTCTCTCTCTATCTCTCTCTCTATCTCCACCTTCATCCACTCATCCACTCATCCATCCACAGTCTGGCTGGAGTTACAGCAGCCGGTGGACTAACTCATACTCCTTAGTGCTGACCGGTGCTACCATCTATCACCGCTACTGGCAGCACATGTGCACCCACCAGGCACACCCAAGCCTCCTCAGCGCTGTTACAACCACCGCTAAATGTGACGACTTGCTTCTCAACCTCCTGGTGGCTGGCATCACCCGCCGGCCGCCTATCAAACTCACCCAGTGCAAGCAGTAGAAGGATCCAGCGTCTGAGGCTAAGTAAGGGGGAAAGGAAATGAATAATGTAGAATATTTAGTTTATCATGTCAAACCTAACCTAACCTAACCTAACCTAACCTAACCTAACCTAACCAATAAGTCTTGCAAAATAAAGAACATATTCTAATGTTAGAATTTCAATATTTTCACCCAATAAAAAAGGAAAATTCAATACAATACAATCAAATCAAATGAACAGGGACAGCAGGGAAGGAATTGAATCTAATTATACATTATTTTATATATTCACCTTGTACTACATTAATTTAAATCATTAATGACTAAACTAGACTAAACTATTGATGAGAAAGAAGGTATTATACACATACTAATCCTCCTCCTCCTCCTCCTCCTCCTCCTCCTCCTCCTCCTCCTCCTCCTCCTCCTCCTCCTCCTCCTCCTCCTCCTCCTCCTCCTCTAGGTGGGTGTGGACGGAGCAGAGTCACTTCCAGCAGCGTACAGTCTGCCTCAACACCTTGGTCTCGGCCCTGGGGTTCATGCCGCTCAGACACTCCAGCCTCCGCCTCGACCCTGTGCTTTTCAAGGATAAAGTCTCGATACAGAGGAACAAATACCAACAGATAGAGTGTTCAGTATTTATTTATGTATTTTTTTCTTCAAATTCCTGCATTTTATTTTTCTCAAGTCACAATATATATAATAGAAGAGAATAATTGTAATAATAATGATAATGATAATAATGATTAGAAGAAGGAACAAGAATAACTTAGAATAATTAACCAGATATAATTTAGACAACAATCACTATTAAGAGAAAATAAAAAAAAATACTATTTCTCAGTTTGAAACCTGTTTTTTTCTTCCACCTAAGATTCTTGTGGTGGGAGACTCGCAGGTTAAGTACCTAGATAGCACCTTCTGTGGGAGGGATAGGAGCAGGAGGAAGTGTGTGTGTATGCCTGGTGCTGGTGTGAAAGAGGTGAGTGAGGTGGCGGAAAGGAGAGTACGTGAGATCGAGGGAGAGGGTGTGGTGGTGCTACATGTAGGTGGAAATGATGTTAGAGTAGGTGGGTCTGAGGAGTTAGTGGCTAGGTACAGGGCAATGTTAGGTAAGATTAGGGAGAGTGGGAAGAGGTGTGTAGTCTCAGGAGTGCTACCTCGGTCTTCAGTAGGCAGGGGGATTTCTGTAGGGGAATGGCTGTCTAGAGCCATTGGTGTAAATGAGCATGTGAAAGCACTGTGTAAGGATGTAGGTGCAAGCTTTGTGGATGAATGGAACAGTTTTGTTGGGCGAAGGGAGTTGTATGCAAGGGATGGAGTGCATCTGAGTGGAATGGGCGTGGATGCTTTGAGTGAATGTCTGGAGAGGGCAGTTGGGATAGAGTGGGGGAGGTGAAGGCAATGCTTGTAAGAAACAGTGTGATAGGAATAAACGGGATAGGATTAGCAAAGAGAGGATAGATTTTAGAGAATGTATCCAGGTACCAACAGGTGAGAATATAATTAGGAGAAAAGGAACATCTAGGATGGTAGGCTTGAAATGTTTTTATGCTAATGCTAGAAGCCTTAGGAACAAGAAGGATGAGTTATTTAGTTATATAGTAGAGGAAGATTTAGATATAGTATGTATTACAGAGGCATGGATAAATGAAGAAAAGTTTAAGGAGAGCAGGAAAGAGTATGCGGTAGATGGGTATACTATGTATCTAAATCAGAGAGCTGATAGGAAGGGTGGGGGGGGGGTAGTTATTTATGTGAGAAACACATTTCCCTCTAGTCAGGTTAGGGACATAAATTTAAATGATAAAATAGAATCCTTGTGGGTTGATGATGTCAGTACAAATAGAAATAAGGTAGTGAGAATAGGAGCTTTTTATAGACCACCAAGTCAGTCACCTGAAGTAGATGAGCTTATGGTAGGTGAGGTAAATAGAGGGTGTACTAGACAGACAATTATTTTAGGAGATTTTAATCTTAGCTCAGTAAACTGGGAGATAATGGTGGGAAATAGTGATGCAGAAAATAAAATTATTGATAATTTTCAGGATAATTATTTAGTGCAGGTTGTAGACAAACCTACTAGAGGGACAAAGATATTAGACCTAGTATTAACTAATATAGAGCATTGTGTGAAGGATGTTGAGGTGGGAGAGACTTTAGGAAATAGTGACCATCACATAGTTAGATTTAATATTGCTATTAGTAAGGATAGGATAGTAAACAAAGCAATGGTTCCACATTATCAGAAGGGGGATTATGAGAGGTTACGACAGTTATTAGGAGTAGTAAATTGGGAGAACATTTTTAGAGATAGGACAGCACAGGAGATGTGGGATGTTTTTAAGGAAAAATTGACGGAAATAGTAGTACAGTGTATTCCATACAGGGCTATTAGGAAAGGAAATAGAAAACCATTGTGGTGGACTCAGGGGATAGGTAGGAAAATCAGAGAGAAGAAGACTGCTTTTAGTAAGTTACAGAACAGTGGGGAGGAAGATGACCTGATCGGGTACAGGCAGATCAGGGATGAACTGAATAGGATTATCAAGAGGAGCAAAAGGGAGTCAGAGATTAAATTAGCTAGAACTGGGAGTAAAAACCCCAAAACATTATTTAGTTATTATAAGGTCAGTGATAAGACAAATCAGGATAGAATTGGGCCACTTCGGAAGGATGGGGTAGTAGTAGAGAAGGATGAGGACATGGTAGAATTATTGAATAAACAGTTTTCTTCAGTGTTTACTAAGGAAAAGTTAGGAGGTTTTGGTTTAGGTAGCATGAGAGGTAGCTTAGAAGTTTTAGGAAATATTAATATAGAACCAGAGATTATTAGAAAACATATATTAGAACTAAATGTCAGGAAAGCTACTACTGGTCCTGATGAGATACATGCTAGGGTACTTAGAGAGGGGGTAGATAGTGTTACTGAAGCACTAACATTAATTTTGACCAGATCACTTAGGTTCGTAGAGATACCTCAGGACTGGAAGTTAGCTAACGTTGTACCAATTTTTAAAAAAGGTAGGAAGGATGATGTTAGTAACTATAGGCCAGTTAGTTTGACTTGTATAGTGTGTAAGATATTAGAGAAAATTGTTAAGGGTGTCACCTTGGATATTTAATGAAAAATTTTCTCACCTCAGAATGTGATGAAAATTTCTACAATGATGTTTTGGGTCAAAATGAACACGAATCTGGACTTATTTTTATCATTATTAGAATATCAAACTGTATTTCACCACCTACGAATGTGAATATTATACACTAATATACACTATCTAATCTAGAGTGAAGGATACAGGATAGTAAGGGTGAAGGCTTCTCTCCCCAGCCATGGCTGGCAGAGGAGGAGGAGGAGGAAGACAGGATATATTTTTATCATTAATGTATATTTGTATCATTATTATTTATTTTTATCATTATTATTTATTTTTATCACTATTATTTATTTTTATCATTATTATTTATTTTTATCATTATTATTTATTTTTATCATTACTATTTATTTTTATCATTATTATTTATTTTTATCATTATTATTTATTTTTATCATTAATATTTATTTTTTATCATTAATGTTTATTTTTATCATTATTATTTATTTTTATCATTAATATTTATTTTTATCATTATTATTTATTTTTATCAATATTATTTATTTTTATCATCAATATTTATTTTTATCATTATTATTTATTTTTATCGTTATTATTTATTTTTATCATTAATATTTATTTTTATCATTATTATTTATTTTATATCATTATTTATTTTTATCATTATTATTTATTTTTATCATTATTATATATTTTTATCATTATTATTTATTTTTATCGTTATTATTTATTTTTATCATTATTATTTATTTTCATCATTATTATTTATTTTTATCATCAATATTTATTTTTATCATTATTATTTATTTTTATCATTATTATTTATTTTTATCATTATTATTTATTTTTATCAATATTATTTATTTTTATCATTATTATTTATTTTTATCATTAATATTTATTTTTTATCATTAATATTTATTTTTATCATTATTATTTATTTTTATCATTAATATTTATTTTTATCATTATTATTTATTTTTATCATTATTATTTATTTTTATCATTATTATTTATTTTTATCATCAATATTTATTTTTATCATTATTATTTATTTTTATCATTAATATTTATTTTTATCATTATTATTTATTTTTATCACTATTATTTATTTTTATCATTATTATTTATTTTTATCATTATTATTTATTTTTATCATTACTATTTATTTTTATCATTATTATTTATTTTTATCATTATTATTTATTTTTATCATTAATATTTATTTTTTATCATTAATATTTATTTTTATCATTATTATTTATTTTTATCATTAATATTTATTTTTATCATTATTATTTATTTTGATCATTATTATTTATTTTTATCATCAATATTTATTTTTATCATTATTATTTATTTTTATCGTTATTATTTATTTTTATCATTAATATTTATTTTTATCATTATTATTTATTTTATATCATTATTATTTATTTTTATCATTATTATTTATTTTTATCATTGTTATATATTTTTATCATTATTATTTATTTTTATCGTTATTATTTATTTTTATCATTATTATTTATTTTTATCATTATTATTTATTTTTATCATCAATATTTATTTTTATCATTATAATTTATTTTTATCATTATTATTTATTTTTATCATTATTATTTATTTTTATCAATATTATTTATTTTTATCATTATTATTTATTTTTATCATTAATATTTATTTTTTATCATTAATATTTATTTTTATCATTATTATTTTTTTTATCATTAATATTTATTTTTATCATTATTATTTATTTTTATCATTATTATTTATTTTTATCATTATTATTTATTTTTATCATCAATATTTATTTTTATCATTATTATTTATTTTTATCATTATTATTTATTTTTATCATTATTATTTATTTTTATCATTATTATTTATTTTTATCATTATGATTTATTTTTATCATTAATATTAATTTTTTATCATTATTATTTATTTTGATCATTATTATTTATTTTTATCATTAATATTTATTTTTATCATTATTATTTATTTTGATCATTATTATTTATTTTTATCATCAATATTTATTTTTATCATTATTATTTATTTTTATCGTTATTATTTATTTTTATCATTAATATTTATTTTTATCATTATTATTTATTTTATATCATTATTATTTATTTTTATCATTATTATTTATTTTTATCATTGTTATATATTTTTATCATTATTATTTATTTTTATCGTTATTATTTATTTTTATCATTATTATTTATTTTTATCATTATTATTTATTTTTATCATCAATATTTATTTTTATCATTATAATTTATTTTTATCATTACTATTTATTTTTATCATTAATATTTATTTTTTATCATTAATATTTATTTTTATCATTATTACTTATTTTTATCATTATTATTTATTTTTATCATTAATATTTATTTTTTATCATTAATATTTATTTTTATCATTATTATTTATTTCTATCATTAATATTTATCTTTATCATTATTATTTATTTTGATCATTATTATTTATTTTTATCATTAATATTTATTTTTATCATTAATATTTACTTTTATCATTAATATTTATTTTTATCATTATTATTTATTTTTATCATTATTATTTATTTTTATCATTAATATTTATTTTTTATCATTAATATTTATTTTTATCATTATTATTTATTTTTATCATTAATATTTATTTTTATCATTATTATTTATTTTTATCATTATTATTTATTTTTATCATTAATATTTATTTTTATCATTAATATTTATTTTTATCATTAATATTTATCTTTATCATTATTATTTATTTTTATCATCAATTTATATATACATTGAATAATATGCTTAGGATGGTAAATTTCTCCTGGTGTATAGGACTTGAACAGTAGCATCAACACCACCAAAGTATATAATTATATATATATATATATATATATATATATATATATATATATATATATATATATATATATATATATATATATATATATATCTGTGTGTGTGTGTGTGTGTGTGTGTGTGTGTGTGTGTGTGTGTGTGTGTGTGTGTGTGTGTGTGTAACAATTCATCATTACTATTTCCCGCGCTAGTCAAAGTCGTGGCAAGCGATCATAGTTTATAATTATGAGCGATAATGGTTGTGCCTTGCAGACAGTGCTGGCAAATACGGTGTGCCGCAAGTGAAATAATAGTGAAATAATGAATACAACCAGCTCGGCACGGCTTGTAAGTACAGTATATTAGCAGTGGTGGTCCTGGCATTTCTGTTGCCCTAGGCGAGAACATACAAAGTTGCTGCCCCGCCCCGCCCCTCAGTCAGTGTGAGTGGATGTTCACTACACTCACTAACAAAACCATTGTTACCTAACATTGTTTGCTAGGCCTTGTCAGTGCTAGCAGCGGATTTTGTTAAGTTTTATGAGAGACTTATTGCTAGTGTCTGTTAGTCAACAATTCATGTTAAGGCCTTAATAAAAAGTTACTGAGTGTCGTATTACAGCTGACTGACCATGCTGTGTCGCCCCTTGCCACAACTGGCGCCCTACGAGGCTGCCTATACCGCCCATGCCCAGGACCGCCACTGTATATTAGTGTTATTTGAAAGTGGTGTTGAATGTTGTGTCAAATAAAGCAGAAATAGAGTGTGTAACGACAATATGTGGATGGATGTGTGGTGAAGGCTGCATGCGTGTTGTATATAGTGAAATAATGAATACAACCAGCTCGGCACGGCTTGTAAGTACAGTATATTAGTGGTATTTGAGAGTGGTGTTGAATGTTGTGTAAAGTAAAGCAGAAATAGATCGTGTGTAACGACAATATGTGGATGGATGTGTGGTGAAGAATGCATGCGTGTGGTACTGAGGCAGGGATCCGCGTCCAGATCCCAGTGGGTGTGTGTTGTGTTGCGTCCGTGTGTACATATATACACCCACTCCCTCCCCTCACTTCTCATCTCTCGCCACCATTCCTCATCCACGCCCACGGCTCTTGTCCACACCATTCAAAGAACCTTCTCTCCTCACCACTTTTCCACATAACATAACATAACATTATTTTTACTGTTACATATTCATTACATGTATATATTCTTTATTCATACTTATCTATTCTCAATATACTCATTATTTATACAACCTGTAAACCAGCACTCAATAACAACTTTGCGGGCACTGTTCCCTTACATATCTCCCTATCTCCTTTTGTGAGGTTACGTTATTAACTCCCTTTCCCTTTCATCTACCCACCCTATCTATCCTTTCCCTTTCACCTACCATACCTTTCTCTTCACTTTCTACTATGTGCCACTGACCACATTTTATTACGGTCTCGATCCGTTCCCGAATTGAAGTGTTTTAAGTCACGTATGTATGTAACACAATGTCATAACACTCACTATTTTAGCAACGGAAGTTATGTATTCTCGTTGACCCCTTTCCTTGCAAAACATAAGTCATGAAAAGAGAAGAGAATTTTTCTTTTTCTTTTTTATTATTATTTTGTTTCTTGTATTTACAATCTACACGCCAGTAATATTCGCTACGCAATTATTTTTTTTTCCTTTTTTTTTTCTTAGTTACTTTACTCAACCGGGAAATACAAGCAATGCAAGAGTTATTATTTCTTATTATTTTTTACCCATCTTTTTTTTTCCCTTTTCATTTCACTCTCCCTCCCTCCCTCCCCGATTCTCACTTTCACTCCTGATTACCTATTTTCCTTTTCATTTAAGTATTGAAATGTACGCATTAGTTTCGATCACCTAATTACATACATACATACACCATAATAGTTGATATCATGATAGATAGATATAGATATTTCAGAAGGAATCAGCAATGCATAACCTGTTTCCTTACATCATTATCTCTTATAGATGATTACGAAATGTTATTACAGTTCAAGAAATGGAGATGGTAACGTTTATTTACGCATGCTGCTAAAATTATATGGAATCTTTTTTTTTATTTATTTTTGTTGATAACGAAGTGTTAATGGTATGCCAGGTGGCGACTCTCTTAATTAACCTAACCTGTTTTTAATATTTATCTTCTTCCTCAGGCAGGAATGGGTGGCTGGTTTGGCTCCTACTCCTTCATATGTCAACCCTGTGACTTCAGCAACAGTCCTACGGCTATCACGGTATATAAACTAAAGCCACTTGGGATAATATTGAAATCAACTTAGCTTTAGGTTAGCCACGGAGGGTTAGAGTTAGGTTAGATTAGCCCTGCAGGGATAGGTTTGGTTTCGTATATTTCAAAATGCTCACTGTTATGCATTTAGTATTGTAAAAGCATTATATCCTACCCAGAAATAAATAGTCAGTGTCTCAAAATTAGTAAGCCACGTAACCTTATCTCAATAATACCCTTTAAATGTTTCCACGATTAAGTTAAAGCCAAGAGTATTTGTCGTTTAATTAAGTTAGTCGCATCTTAATTAATTGTTTTGGTACTGTCATACTTGACTATCTAACTATCTACTACTATCTAACCTGCTAAATATAATACAATCTTTTCTTTGCAGATGCTATACGCTGCCCTCGCTTATCACTTCTCTAAATTCCTAGATTTCGTCGATACTGTAAGTTGGTCTAAACATTTTCTTCCCTTCTGAGATACCTAAACACAAAGTAAAGTTATAAATAGAAAAAGGATAATATGGAGATAACATTAGCGTCTTCTCCCGAGGTTAATACTTACATATCAGATAGAATTAAGGTTGCAGAATATCATGATATATATATATATATATCAACTTCCGGAAACTTGTTATCGCAAATAAAAAATAAAAAGGCCTCAAAATTAGTAGGCTAACCTTATCTCCATATTATCCTAGAAAAATAATTGTGATGCCTATAAGTAAATAATAGATGAAACACTGTGGAGTTAGTTAGGTTAGTTAGTGCATGTATGAAGCCACGAGTATTAGTATTGCAATCATCATTATTAATACCATACCTGTTCTAACCTTCAGATTTTCTTCGTCCTGAATCACAAGTACAGTCACATTTCTCTGCTTCATGTCGCTCATCACGCCCTTATGCCCGTCGGTCTATGGTACGGCATCAGACACGAGCCAGGTAAGTGTATCCTTATGTTCTTATATATATGCAATGCTTTTTTGGTCACCGTATTATAGAATGGATATAAATTTAGCTATGTAAGGAGACTAAAACTTTTGAAATTACACTCACTGAAGCGACGTGGAGTAAGGGGAGATCTAATTGAAGTATTGAAGTGTTTTGATAAGGGGGATGTGGGGGCAGTGTTGGGGTATCCTGGTGTTGGGGGCAGTGTTGGGGTATCCTGGTGTTGGGGGCAGTGATGGGGTATCCTGGTGTTGGGGGCAGTGATGGGGTATCCTGGTGTTGGGGGCAGTGATGGGGTATCCTGGTGTTTTCTTAATAGTTTCCTGTGTGTGTGTGTGTGTGGGTGTGGGTGTGTGGGTGTGGGTGTGTGTGTGTGTGGGTGTGTGGGTGTGGGTGTGTGTGTGTGTGTGTGTGTGTGTGTGTGTGTGTGTGTGTGGTTCCTTATCACTAATTTCCTACATTTCACTCTTGTACTCTTTTATTGAATATTATCCATATATTTTGCCAAGGCTGCCACGCAATTAAGTAACTTCTGTAACTAGCAAACTCACATTTGATTTAGTTATCCTATATTCATATACTGAGACTACTGCTGCCTTTGTCCTGTGTTCAGTTATATTACCTTTCTCTCAAGACTATATACATTGTTGTTTCGATTGGGCCATTGATGTAAGCTGTCAATAAGGTATTATTTATTATTATTTTTTTCATAAGATACTTTTCATCCCAAGTCACCCAGTAAAATGCATAACAATTAGGATTTGACACTTTAATTCGGATAGGTTTGTCTATGAAACAAAGAAAGAAAGAAATGTCAAATGCATTCATTACCTCAGAACCTTACAGCAAAAGTTAGTTATCACACACACACACACACACACACACACACACACACCAGCAGCAGACTGTACAGTGAATACACACACACACACACACACACATACACAGGACAACATGATCATGAAATAGTACAGAAAGAACAAATATTAGTATAAAAAAAAAAAAGGGAAGAATTGAATAATTACCCCCCTCCCCAAAAAAAAGAAACTAATGAAGTAAAAATAATGTCTACTAACATAGATGGAATGATAATAAAAAAACTATCTAAAGGAAAACAAAAAAATATAGGCCTAGCAGAATTAAGTGAGGACATGCAGATTAAAATTGAGAATAGTAATGATTATGATAAATGGAGGAAGGATAGAAAAGGCCCACCACCAACACCACAAAAAAAAAGATTGGTGTGATGATAATGATACAATCGATGATAAAAATGATAAATGTATTGAGTACGGAAAAAGGAAAATTCGAACTGATAACTATACTAATAGATTATGACAATGTGAAGAAACCAAAAAAATAATAGTTGTATTTATCCCCTCAAAAGAAAAGGACAAAAAGAGAAAGAATTATTAGAAGACACCCTAATGAGTTTTAAAAAGATCATTAAAATCAGTCAAAGAGATTTCAATTGTAGTGAGAGAGAGAGAGAGAGAGAGAGAGAGAGAGAGAGAGAGAGAGAGAGAGAGAGAAGAGAGAGAAGAGAGAGAGAGAGAGAGAGAGAGAGAGAGAGAGAGAGAGATTCGTTTGGAAGTGGAAATATATATATATATATATATATATATATATATATATATATATATATATATATATATATATATATATATATATATATAGATAGAGAGAGAGAGAGAGAGAGAGAGAGAGAGTCGTTTGAAGGTGGAAATATGTACAGAAAAAGATTGTTCAGACTATCAATGAACAATACAATGACACACACACACACACACACACACACACACACACACACACACACACACACACACACACACACACACACACACATATACATTGCATTGCTGTTTTCTCCTCTACAAAATGTCTCTTATTTCACCGGTTTGGCACAAAAACACTTTTTTTTCTTCAAAAGTTGAGCTTTCATGGAAGAAAGTAATACTGTTTCTAGTTCTATAAACTTTCACAAAATATTACGGACGACACAAATACATTTCTCCTCCCTATAACACAAAAAAAATTTCTCAAAAGGAGAAACTTTATCCATTCATACCACAAACTATTCCTAAAAACTGTCATCAATTTGATCCTTATACATAATTAAGTTTTCCAGCCACATTGAAAAAGCGCATGCTCATTTAGTTCATATTTTTTGTATTTTCACAAATTTCAACACAATTAGAAACATTTAGCAATGCCCTTTGTGCTAAAAGTAAAAAGCTTTTGTAGTGCAGTGCAGTGGCAATCATTGTTATTGGTCCATAAGGAAGTTTTCCTGGACACTTTCAGTCCTTTGTACTTGAGCTACGTAGTGTAAACCAGTAATGCTATTCTTTCATTGCTTTGCTATAAGATTGCATGACTATTTTCCACGTTATATTTCATTCTGCTATTTGATCCGGCGAGAAGCTAGCTAGCATCACGATACCTTGAAACTGTAAGCTGTACTAACTTTTTATTTTTTTTTATATATCCACCTTGTTAAGCGGCAAGACAGTATTTCAAAAGTAGTATCATACAAAATCAGTATCTGAAAATATGCATTGTAAAAAATGCAAAGTCAAAAATCTAATTATATGTAACAACATTTATCACATAGCGTTGATTTAGTCAGTTGTTGACAAGGCTTGGGTGGAGGAGGTTCTGCTTAGCTTCTGATCCTTACACAAAGTTGTTGATGTGCTGTGTGCCGCGTGCCGCCAGCGCTGTTTCATGGTGCTTCTCGATGGTGGTG
>JAPQNM010002452.1:45000-52500 GCA_029783475.1 Metacarcinus magister | reverse complement strand
AGTCTCCACCTTTCACAGTCTCCTCAGCCACACCAAGACATTTGCATCTATTGTTATGCACCGCACGACCTAACTATCATACTCATTGCCTTTTTTCAACAGCGGATGACTTGCAAGGTTGGATTCTTATAAATTTTTAATATATTGATGGGTTTTAGATATTTTCTGAGCGTAAGATTGCCCTGAAGTGTCTATAATTGTGTATATATCAAATGTTAAGTTGCTTCCCTCCTCCTCCTTCCCCGTCCGGATACTGTTTTTCATGGCAGTATAATAATTATCAAGCAGAGTGAAGAACAGAAACTTAGGGTAAAATGGAGATAAGGTTAGCCTACTAATTTTGAGACACTGACAATTTATATCTGGGTAGGATATAATGCTTTTACAACGCTAATGGCATAACGGTTACCATTTTGAAATATACGAAACCAAACCTATCCCTGCAGAGCTAATCTAACCTAACTCTAACCCTCCATGGCTAGCCTAACGCTAAGTTTATTTCTATATTATCTAGATACACTTACCTGGCTCGTGTCTGATGCCGTACCATAGACCGACGGGCATAAGGGCGTGATGAGCGACATGAAGCAGAGAAATGTGACTGTACTTGTGATTCAGGACGAAGAAAATCTGAAGGTTAGAACAGGTATGGTATTAATAATGATGATTGCAATACTAATACTCGTGGCTTCATACATGCACTAACTAACCTAACTAACTCCACAGTGTTTCATCTATTATTTACTTATAGGCATCACAATTATTTTTCTAGGATAATATGGAGATAAGGTTAGCCTACTAATTTTGAGGCCTTTTTATTTTTTATTTGCGATAACAAGTTTCCGGAAGTTGATATATATATATATATATCATGATATTCTGCAACCTTAATTCTATCTGATATGTAAGTATTAACCTCGGGAGAAGACGCTAATGTTATCTCCATATTATCCTTTTTCTATTTATAACTTTACTTTGTGTTTAGGTATCTCAGAAGGGAAGAAAATGTTTAGACCAACTTACAGTATCGACGAAATCTAGGAATTTAGAGAAGTGATAAGCGAGGGCAGCGTATAGCATCTGCAAAGAAAAGATTGTATTATATTTAGCAGGTTAGATAGTAGTAGATAGTTAGATAGTCAAGTATGACAGTACCAAAACAATTAATTAAGATGCGACTAACTTAATTAAACGACAAATACTCTTGGCTTTAACTTAATCGTGGAAACATTTAAAGGGTATTATTGAGATAAGGTTACGTAGCTTACTAATTTTGAGACACTGACTATTTATTTCTGGGTAGGATATAATGCTTTTACAATACTAAATGCAAAACAGTCAGCATTTTGAAATATACGAAACCAAACCTATCCCTGCAGGGCTAATCTAACCTAACTCTAACCCTCCGTGGCTAACCTAAAGCTAAGTTGATTTCAATATTATCCCAAGTGGCTTTAGTTTATATACCGTGATAGCCGTAGGACTGTTGCTGAAGTCACAGGGTTGACATATGAAGGAGTAGGAGCCAAACCAGCCACCCATTCCCGCCTGAGGACGAAGATAAATATTAAAAACAGGTTAGGTTAATTAAGAGAGTCGCCACCTGGCATACCATTAACACTTCGTTATTAACAAAAATAAATAAAAAAAAAGATTCCATATAATTTTAGCAGCATGCGTCTAAATAAACGTTACCATCTCCATTTCTTGAACTGTAATAACATTTCGTAATCATCTATAAGAGATAATGATGTAAGGAAACAGGTTATGCATTGCTGATTCCTTCTGAAATATCTATATCTATCTATCATGATATCAACTATTATGGTGTATGTATGTATGTAATTAGGTGATCGAAACTAATGCGTACATTTCAATACTTAAATGAAAAGGAAAATAGGTAATCAGGAGTGAAAGTGAGAATCGGGGAGGGAGGGAGGGAGAGTGAAATGAAAAGGGAAAAAAAAAGATGGGTAAAAAATAATAAGAAATAATAACTTTTGCATTGCTTGTATTTCCCGGTTGAGTAAAGTAACTAAGAAAAAAAAAGGAAAAAAAAAAAAATTGCGTAGCGAATATTACTGGCGTGTAGATAGTAAATACAAGAAACAAAATAATAATAAAAAAGAAAAAGAAAAATTCTCTTCTCTTTTCATGACTTATGTTTTGCAAGGAAAGGGGTCAACGAGAATACATAACTTCCGTTGCTAAAATAGTGAGTGTTATGACATTGTGTTACATACATACGTGACTTAAAACACTTCAATTCGGGAACGGATCGAGACCGTAATAAAATGTGGTCAGTGGCACATAGTAGAAATTGAAGAGAAAGGTATGGTAGGTGAAAGGGAAAGGATAGATAGGGTGGGTAGGTGAAAGGGAAAGGGAGTTAATAACGTAACCTCACAAAAGGAGATAGGGAGATATGTAAGGGAAACGGAATGTCGTGAAGGTTAAACTGAAGAAAAAAAAGAGAGAGAGAGAGAGAGAGAGAGAGAGAGAGAGGAGAGAGAGAGAGAGAGAGAGAGAGAGAAAAAAAACGAAAAAAATCAATAAACTGAAAAAAATATAGCTAGAGAGAAAAGAAAAGCAAAAGAAAAAATTAAATCGAGAAAAAAAGTCAATCAACATACCTTAAAGAACATTACACTACAGAATATAACTTGCACTGCATTGTACAGTACCATCACGCCTTTCAGCCACTTAGGGGACTGTCGACCACGCATTAGCCTCGGTCCGATGTAGGTGACAAGAGCGATATAGGCAAGAGACATGAAAAGGGTGGGTGTAGGAGAGGAATAAAACCAGGAATCCACTCTCGGGTCCTTCTGCATGTGTCCGAGCACCATGTGGTTCCCGTAGATGTAGAGGAAGACAGTAAGCGCGGCAGCTTTGATTCCATTAGAGCCAAGCTTTGCCCTGGCTTCATCTGTAGGAATAAAAGTGTAATAAGCATTGGTCGGTGTGACTGGCTGGTGACTATCCTCTATTTTGTGCCTTAGAAGATTGACATTATATATATATATATATATATATATATATATATATATATATTTATTTATATATATATATATATATATATATATATATATATATATATATATATATATATATATATATATATATATATAGATGTAAATAGATACTTATTTTTTTATTAATTTTTTATCTAACATTTGGCTGAGGTAACATTTAATATTATTAGAGTGATTACCTGTCTCCTCTAAGCTCGGCGTCTTGGCCTTATTAGTGTGTTGTTGATCGAGGCGGCGGCTGCGAAGGGGGTCTGGTTGCTTGGTGTCGAGGGCGTGCTGGTAAGCCTTTGAATCGTCTGGGTGGAGGTGAGAGGGAGTGTCGTGCTCAAGAGACTTCGGGTCGTACGTCCGTCGAAGGTGTGTCATCTGTTCCGCTGTTTCGTTTGGTGGCATCCTGTATAAGGGAAAAGAACATAACATAAGAAATGAGGAGACTGCAAGAGGCCAGTTGATGACCTACACAAGGCAGTCCCTTGGAATAATCCAATATTTATCCATCCCACCTGTCATCCCTATCCATACTCTCATCCAACCGTCTTTTAAAGCTAACCTAAGGGAGAAGAACAATAATTTGCGCAATATCAGTATAAAAAAATGGATCTTAAATATAAGGAGGTGAAATGTAAAGAAAATGTCCCCTGGTTTTTTAACTTATAAGTAGAATGTAGTGGTTAGAAGCTATACTACATGACTTTAAAAAAAATAATACTTCATAATATATCAATAACCCATTAACAAAAGCCACTATTGTTACAAAGGTATTCAACATCAATTAAATTATCATTGATGAAACACAACTTTTTCCAGTCAAGTGTTAATAAATGATAGACGTAGATATGTATGTATGTATGTATGTATGTATGTATGTATGTATGTATGTATGTATGTATGTATGAAACACTTCCCAGCAAGGGCAAGAGGAGGTGTGTGTGTGTGTGTGTGTGTGTGTGGTGTGTGTGTGTGTGTGTGTGTGTAAAACCAGTTCATGCCTACATCACTTCTGAATGGGAAAAAAAATATACAATAATAAAGTCTTACTCATAAGCAAAATAATGCAGGTATCCACATACACACACACACGCACACACACACACACACACATACACACACACACACACACACACACACACACACACACACACACACACACACACACACACACACACACACACACACACACACTGACGTACATAGGTATATCATGTACTCACTTACACACATGCATAAAATGCATACATACATACATACATACTTAAGCACGTACAGTATGATATACTATATACAACTGTGTGTGTGTGTGTGTGTGTGTGTGTGTGTGTGTGTGTGTGTGTGTGTGTGTGTGTGTGTGTGTCCTAGTTGAAAATTACCTGGGAAAGTAAGAAAATTTAAATATAAAATGGACAAAATTAGCGAAGCAAAACAATATATAACTTCGAGAGGTTATCGCATTTTTTTTCTCATACGGTGACATCACGAAAAAAAAGTATAACACATGAAAGTAACGAAGAGAGAGAGAGAGAGAGAGAGAGAGAGAGAGAGAGAGAGAGAGAGAGAGAGAGAGAGAGAGAGAGAGAGAGAGAGAGAGAGAGAACGACGACACATTCACTCAATACGATTAATTTTCACCTTATATGTGTGTGTGTGTGTGTGTGTGTGTGTGTGTGTGTGTGTGTGTGTGTGTGTGTGTGTGTGAGTGTGTGAGAGTGGCGCCTCCACCCATATTTATTATCCGGGCAACACAGTGTGTGAGGGCAGCTGCACCTGCCTTCCCGCAGACTGCTGTGACGCTCAACCTGTGTACCTAATGTGTGCATTGCATGTGGGCAAGGGGCTCAAAGCGATAGCGCTGGGCCAGGGCTGCATACCGTGTGCGTTTTCGCAGCTCGGCGGCACGAGCAGCTGCTCCGGGGTTGACTGCACAGTCGATTACATGGGTCGAACCGAAGGTGTTTGTGCATGTCGCGCGCGCGCGCGTGTGTGTGTGTGTGTGTGTTTGTGTGTGTGTGTGTGTGTGTGTGTGTGTGTGTGTGTGTGTGTGTGTGTGTGTGTGTGTGTGTGTGTGTGTGTGTGTGTGTGTGTGTGTGTGTGTGTGTGTGTTGTGTGCGTGTTTTTTTCTTTCGTTTGTAATTTTTAAAAGTGACACTAGCTATATAATGAATAAGCAAACAGAATATAAGAAAAAAAAAAACCTCTTATCTAACATGACATCACCATAATAAACAGTCTACATATACAATGCTTTAGATAAAAAAAAAAATAATGATGTATTTATATATCATTCTTAAAAGTTTCTTGCGTGTTAATTCAATAAGTGTCGCATATTTCTACGCATTAGATGATACCGAGGAATTGTTTGACGCAGAAAGTATATACTCAACGTAATAGCTGTGATTTGTGCATGGTGTTTAGAGAAGCCCTTATGCACCTAACCTAACCTAACATTTAACCAACCCAGCGCAAGGTGATGTAGTAGTGGTAATAATATCCAATGCTTAATTACCTGACCCCGCTAATGATAATATGACCGGGCGTACACACACACACACACACACACACACACACACACACACACACACACACACACACACACACACACACACACACACACACACAAAAGCAAATGCAAACACATACATAAAACAACACTGAAAACATTATTTACCTGAAGTCGTTTTGTCGTTCACTTCACGCGCAAAACTTAATTAACTTGAGAGTAACCGGTATCAGATATTATGATTTACTAATATAAGTCAATTATTATTATTCTTTTATCACAGTCCACAACAAGAATCACCTCACTCCCTCCCAAACACCAGAATCGCTTCCACACTTTCCAACGGAGCCTCTTCCCCGCCTCACTATCACAGACACACTGAGCTTCCTAACCTTGCATTGCTCATTTATACCTATGCAACTTTCAGGGTTGCCGCATCGCTCGTTCCTCTTTTATTTACTGCTGTCTTTCCCAAAATATTATAAGTTAGGAAATGTCGTAGTCTCACTTGATAGCCTTGGTGCGTAAATCTTTCCTCTACACACGATTAAACAATTCTTTAGTTTTTAGTAATTTTTCTCCTCAAGGTTCAAGAGAAGAATAAATAAATTAATCACTTCAAACGGTAAAGTATAAATTCGTGCGAGACTCTTACTAAATAAAGTTAATCTTCCGCCTCGAAGCTATGGCGATTATAATAATAATAAAAAAAAAGTAAAGCAGGAATGAACAGGAATTCCGAGACATACTCATCTTTAATAAACTTCTTCTTACTTTACTTTCTTGTTTCCTTAGTAATAACTTATATGTTTATCTCTCTTAGTATACAATGTATTACTCACAAATTAATTTAACTTTGCTTTATAGAAGTTATATACACATATGTGGCATAGAAGCACATCTCAAAATCTTTATATATATATATATATATATATATATATATATATATATATATATATATATATATATATATATCATAGCTATTCACGTAACCATATTATAGTGAATATTTCTTCATATTTATGTCGTACAGTACAGTTGCGGTATTCATATTTATCGCTATCACTCGCTTATTAAAAAAAAAGAAGGTAGGGGATAATATAGAAATCAACTTAGCGTTAGGTTAGCCACGGAGGGTTAGAGTTAGGTTAGATTAGCCCTGCAGGGATAGGTTTGGTTTCGTATATTTCAAAATGCTAACTGTTATGGCGTTAGCATTGTAAAAACATTATATCCTACCCACAAATATATAGTCAGTTTCTCAAAAACTAGAAGGCTAACCTTATCTCAATAATCCCCAAAGTAGATAAGCAATAGGAGCAAAAGATAAGTAGTTGAAAAGGATATGATAATAATTTGCGCTGCACTATGTAGTTACTATATAGCTGTTCTTCTGCGCGCTAACTTACCTTGTCAAAATCGCGGTCACTTCTAATTGCAAGTGTAGTCTATGAATTATCGGAACTTAAATTACAGCTTGACCCTATCTTTTTTATGCATATATAATAAGTTATATTATTAAATGTGTGTGTGTGTGTGTGTGTGTGTGTGTGTGTGTGTGTGTGTGTGTGTGTGTGTGTGTGTGTGTGTGTGTGTGTGTGTGTGTGTGTGTGTGTGTGTGTTGAGAGGAGACTTCAACACTGCACAACTAATATAAACTCAATAAGAGTCAAAAGTCTCCTCGTCTCATTAATAATTCTCCTCTGAGTTGACTATCATTTTTTTTTCTTTTTTCTTTGCATACCGGTCAAGGACTTCAAAATTAATGTCAATGATGAATCAACACTCTCTTTAGTTTCTAATGAAAAAAAAGTTCCCAAACGGACTAACGTTAAATAAGTTCTATATTTCTCGCTTTATTTACAGATTTCAAGTCATAGAAGTGTAAAGAAACGAAATAAGGTAGTGTGTGTGTGTGTGTGTGTGTGTGTGTGTGTGTGTGTGTGTGTGTGGTGTGTGCGCGTTTGCGTG
>JAPQNM010002452.1:25000-40000 GCA_029783475.1 Metacarcinus magister | reverse complement strand
AGTGTGTGTGTTTATGTGTGTGTGTGTGTGTGTGTGTGTGTGTGTTCATGGTAATTAATTGGACACACCGTAATGGCTTGTGGATCATTAGAGAAATCACAAGCTTGGCATCGTAGACTGTAGCTTCCAAACCACCCGCCCATTCCGATCTGTATATAGAAAATAACTTTAATTAACCTTACTTAATTAACCTTACTAATTACATCGCTCTTTCACCCTTCAATACCATAGCAAAACCTTAACTTATAGACATGGACAAGGAATCGAAGTTATTTAACGGGACAGTATTACGGGGGCTTTGGCTTGGAGCCTCACTAAGGACCTGAGGAGTCATGGTTTTTTAGGGAGGGTGTAAAGATAAATGAGTGCCCTGCAGGATTTTTTCAAATAGATGATAGAGGGAAGTCAACTAGGGACACGAGGAATGTCAATGTAAAGAAGAGTAATAGTGGCTTGAAAGTTTACTATACAAACTGCAGGAGTATAGTAAATAAAATAGATTATCTTAGAGGGTTGGTTAGTGTAGAAAATTTTGACATTATTGCTTTAACAGAAACATGGTTGGATATGTCTGGGAAGATATTTAGTCCAGAAGTAGAAATAGAAGGGTACAAGTTTTTTCATAAAGACAGAGTGGGCAGAAGAGGAGGAGGTGTTGCACTGTATGTTAGGAACACATTGCAATGCTATGTAAATAATGTTATTAGGATAGATGACAGGATAGAATCCATATGGGTAGATGTGATAGAAACAAAGAGAAAAACTGTGTTGGGTGTGGTATATAGGTCTCCAAGCTTGAATAAGGAGGACTCTATTCCTATATGGCAGGAGATAAACAGGGCGTGTAAGTATGAACAGATATGTGTGTTAGGTGATTTTAATTTAAGGAACATTGATTGGGACCTAACGGTAGGTGATAATGATGCTGAGGATTTGTTAAAGTTAGTTCAGGATAATTTTCTAAACCAGATAATCAGGGAACCTACTAGAGGTGATAATATTCTAGATTTAATATTAACTAACCGGGATGATTTAGTTAAGGAAGCGGAAGTTGGGGGACAGTTAGGTAACAGCGATCATTGTGAAATTAGGTTTATATTAAAAGGGGAAAAAGAAGTTAGGAGTGTTAATAAGCATAGGATACCTGAATTTAGAAAGGCAAATTATGAGGGATTAAGAAGACACCTGGAAGGGATTAGCTGGAGTCCGTTGGAGGGGGAAGGTCAGGTCAGGTCAGGCTCAGAGGGGGAAGAAACAGGTGAAGGGAGATCAGATCAGGTTTTAGGGGAAGGGGGAGTTAGTGAGGTCAAAGCTGACGAAGCATATACATTTTTCCTTGATAATTTGATTGCAGGTCAGAAATTAAATATTCCATATAGGGCAATAAGGTCGAGTAGAAACGATCCTAAGTGGATGACTAACAAATTAAAGTATTTAATAGGACTAAAAAGGAACGTATATAAAAAGATTAAGTCAGGACAGGTTATCTATAGAGAACAGTATATCGAATTATCTAGGTCAGCAAAAAAACAATACGAGATTAAGATAGCGAGTCAGGTTAAAGCTGACCCTAAGGGATTTTTTCAAGTCTATAGGACTAAAAGCAGGGAATCTGTAGGTCCGTTGAGATTAGGTGAGCATGAGATGGTAAATTCGGGGGAGGATATGTGTAAGGTTCTCAATGAATATTTCTTAAGTGTCTTTACCAGGGAAGATAAAAACATAGTTCCGGTTTGTGAGCAAATATTTAGGGGAGAGGAAAATGAAAAGCTGGTAGATATTGAAGTAACTAAGGAATTGGTAGTAAGGGAGATAGATAGAATGAAGAAGTTTAAATCACCAGGTCCCGATGAGGTTTATCCCAGGGTAATTAAGGAATGTAAGGAGGTAGTTAGCCAGCCGTTAGTCAATATTTTCAGGAAATCAGTGGATTTAGGGGAGGTTCCTTCAAAGTGGAGGCAAGCAAATGTAGTTCCTATTTTTAAAAAGGGAAATAGAGCATTGATGTCTAATTACCGACCCGTCAGTCTAACTTCAATTGTAGGTAAATTACTAGAGTCTATTATTGCAAATAAGATCAGAGGGCATTTGGAAAAGTTTAGTTTAATAAATGATTCACAACATGGATTCAGTAAGGGTAGGTCATGTCTCACTAACTTATTAACTTTTTATAGGAATGTTTATGAGGCAGTTGATAAGGATGATAATTATGACATTATATATCTTGATTTCAGTAAAGCGTTTGATAAGGTTCCGCATGATAGACTATTAAGTAAGGTTAGAGCTCATGGGATTGATGGGAAAGTTCTTCGCTGGATTAGGTCATGGTTAAGCAATAGGCAGCAAAGGGTTACAATTAATGGTTCTAAGTCTAATTGGGGAGGAGTAACAAGTGGAGTGCCACAGGGATCTGTATTAGGGCCATTATTATTCATAATATACATTAACGACTTAGATAATGGGATTAGTAGTGTTATTAGTAAATTTGCTGACGATTCAAAGATAGGTAGGATTATTAGATCAGAGACTGATGTAGAGGACTTACAGGGGGACTTAGATAGGCTAAACGAGTGGGTGGTTAAGTGGCAGATGGATTTTAATATAGATAAGTGTAAAGTAATGAATATTGGAAGGGAAAACCCTCAAAACAGGTACAAAATAAACAGGATAATGCTCAATAGGTCAGAATGTGAGAGGGATTTGGGTGTACAGGTAAGCTCAGACCTCCGTCCCAGAAAACAGTGTATTGAGGCTAGAAATAGGGCCAATAGGTTGTTAGGATTCATTACTAGGAGTGTTAAAAGTAGAAGTGCTGAGGTTATTTTGAAGTTGTATTTAGCGTTAGTCAGACCTCACCTAGACTATGCAGTACAGTTTTGGTCACCGTATTATAGAATGGATATAATTTTGTTAGAATCAGTGCAGAGAAGGATGACCAACATGATAGAAGGGATTCGTAATTTCAGCTATGAAAGGAGACTAAAACACTTGAAATTGCACTCACTGGAGAGACGTAGAGTAAGGGGCGATCTGATTGAAGTATTCAAGTGGGTAAAGGGTTTTAATAAGGGGGATGTAGAAAAAGTTCTTACGATTAGTAGTCAGGATAGAACAAGAAACAACGGGTTCAAACTAGAAAAATGTAGATTTAATAAAGAAATAGGCAGAAATTGGTTCACAAATAGGGTGGTAGATGATTGGAACAGACTGAGTCAGCGGGTAGTTAGTGCACAGACAATAGGAAGTTTTAAGAGAAGACTAGACGACTTCATGGATAGGGATGAGAGGTGGGTGTAGGTAATAGGGGGGTTAAATTAAACAGGAACTACCTAGTGCAGGCCTCAGGGCCTTTTGTAGCTTCCTTAATTTCTTATGTTTCTTATTAGGTTAGGTTAAGTTACGTTACGCTAAGTTAGGTCAGGTCAGGTCAGGCTAGATTAACTTAACATATATAAATGGACAAAGAATCAGAGTTACGTTAGGCTAGATTAGGTCAGGTTAGGTTAGGTTAAGTTAGGTTTGGTTATTTAAGGCCAGGTCAGGTCAGGTCACGCCATGTTAGGTTAGATGACCTTATACGTACCATATACACGAGCCACATGGAAAACAACACTTGAAAGGCATTGTACACGACCATGACGGGGCGAAGGCCGGGGATCGATCGCCTCCCTTCCATCACCTTTGGGCCGAGCCATGTAACAGCCCCAATGTAACCCAGGGTGATAAAGTACGTGGGGAGCGGCGAGTGCATTAACACCCATTCCTTCTGGCGGCGGTCCGGTGGGAGGTGGGATGCAACCATTACGTAGCCATAGACCAAGTTGAAGGTAGCCATAACGATCCCCCATTTACCGCTAACTCGTAATGATGCCAATTGATCTAATGTGTGAGGAAGGAGAGTAATAACAAGAGTTTATTAAAGTTATATACAAATAAATATGATGAAAGAAGGAAGTCATATTATAAATCTTTACAGGGACTGGCGACAAGCGGGATTTAAAATTTTTTTTTACGTATTTTTGTTGTCCCTTAAAAAAATAATATAAAAAAACCTTTATTTTCCTTGGTGTCAGTAGCAGCGGCAGAGGTGGTGGAGGTGGAAGGAGTAGTGGTGGTGGTGGTGTTGGTGTTGTTAAGAGCATCAAGGACAGTTGTAGTAGTGGCGGGCGTTTTACCCGATGTGATGGTAGAAGGCGCCATCGCAGGACTGGTCACGACTCTGTTCACCTTGCTAAAAACACGCCGCCGCACCAACACTCAGGAAGTTAAGTTGAAACACCCAACAGAAATATTCCTTGTTTGTAGCTAAATCTCCTCCTGCATCGAGAACAAGGAAGGGGAAGTGAAAAAACCTGATAGTGAAAAGAAAGAAAAAAATATAGTTAGTTATTAACGAGACAGACAGGGTTAGCTAGCTATTATTCATTAATGTTTATTTCATCTTCCTTTCCTTTCCCCAAACGTCACGAATAATAATGTTGAAATCCATGAAGACAGGAAATGTTTACTTAATAAAAACAATTATCTTGTATTTATCTTTATAGCAAATTCTACTCACAAGGTACCTTTAATTAAACTAGGAAGCAGTAACAACAACAACAATAATATTATCAACACCTGAACAGTGCAAAGGAAAACATAATTATATAGATTCATATGAAAAGAAAAAAAAATGTTAAGGTCGCAACCACATCATCGCTGAGTGGGAAGGAAATAAAAGAAAGAAATTAATTTAATTTTCTTATTTCTATTACAAGCAGGAGTTTGTACGTACATACGTACATACATACATACATACATACATACATACATACATACATACATACATACATACATACATCTCCCAGTGCCTAAATCGTATTCTCTGAACAACACGAGTTTCACAATATTTCGTTAACGTCTCGGTATTAATCTTATTTATATTCAAGGAAGAGAGTTTCCTGGTCAACAAAAACGATTACGCCACCTTGTATATGGGTGTGTGTGTGTGTGTGTGTGTGTGTGTGTGTGTGTCAATATTCCACACACATTGCAGCAACACATTTACTCTTGGTGTTGACACATCTTCACCGTCACGGCGATGATCTAACGAATATTTCATTGTTAACTCTAATAAAATCATGTTCTATATTACCTATACATACGCTCCTTCCCTCCCTCCCTCCCTCCCTCCCTCCCTCCCTCCCTCCCTCCCTCCCTCCCTCCCTCCCTCCCTCCCTCCCTCCTTCACCAGGAATCAGCGACTCTTTCAGTAGTCAGTAGCACTAAAAAAATACGTTAGCATTCAATTATAACGTAATGCATTTGTGTCGTAAAATGAAAATTCGTATATTGTTTGGAAAGTATATATATATATATATATATATATATATATATATATATATATATATATATATATATATATATATATATATATATATATAAGTTGCCAACCTAACCTATTATCATTATTATTATTATTATTATTATGATCGTTATTGTCATTATCAATATTATTATTATTATTATTATTATTATTATCATTATTATTATTATTATTATTATCGTTATTATTACTATTATTATTATTATTATTATTATTATTATTATTATTATTATCATTATTATCATTATTATTATTATTCTCATTATCATTCTCATTATCATTATTGTGAAACAGAACAAGCCAACCAAAAAGAAAGAAAAACAAAAAAGTATATGAAGAAAAATTAGCATTGTGAGGATAAACAAATATTTGTAGAGAAAAAACGAGAAAAAAGCAAAAAAGGCGAACACCGTGAGATGTGTTAATGAGAGAGAGAGAGAGAGAGAGAGAGAGAGAGAGAGAGAGAGAGAGAGAGAGAGAGAGAGAGAGAGAGAGAGAGAGAGAGAGAGAGAGAATTATAAGGAAAAACAACTTAGCCAGTCACGACAGCCCCGGGATATCATTATTATTGCATAAGAAGCAACACACACACACACACACACACACACACACACACACACACACACACACACACACACACACACACACACACACAGTCACCATTCCAACAGCGCAAACCCGTTTTTATCAGTGACTCTCGCTGGACATTATCGCGCAGGTAGGGAGGGAGAGAGGAAGACAGGGAGGGAGAGAGGGAGGCAGACAGACAGACTGGTAGGGAGGGAAGGAGGCAGGCAGAGAGGCAGGGAGGGAGGGAAGCAGGAAGACAGGGAGGGAGGAAGGGAGGGAGGGAGGGAGGGAAATTTCCACATATTCACAATTAATATTATACTTTCACTCAAGTAACCTATGCAGATATTAGATCAAGGCAGACACTACTTCATCTTATACAGCCACATTAACAGCTACTAACTCGCATCTATAGAGGAGATCTTACCTTGTTAATTGTTTTGAGAGGAAGGAAGAACTGCATTCATAATCTATATAGGAAACCTTCCCTTATTTAATTAGTTTGAGAGGAAGGAAGGAAGGAAGGAAGGAAGAAAGGACTGGATTCGCATACATACAGTAAAACCAGACAAGGCCGCCCATTTCACGGAGCACTAATCACTAACAAAACAAAACTTACTTAGAAGAAGGAATGTATGTATCTACACACACACACACACACACACACACACACACACACACACACACACACCCTTTTGTTTGCTATATGACAAAAGCAATCACTAAGTTAGTATTGTGTTTTCTTTCTTTCAGTGTAAGTCTTCTTCTTCTTCTTCTTCTTCTTCTTCTTCCTCTTCTTCTTCGTAATATTACTATTTTTTAAAGCGAAGTAAATTTCCTTGATATCTAAGCGGCAGTACTTACCTCTAGTCCATAGCCTGGGGAAGCTGGCGTGTGTATGCGCTTGTGTGTGTGTGTGTGTGTGTGTGTGTGTGTGTGTGTGTGTGTGTGGTGTGTGTGTGTGTGGTGAAGAAGAAGAGCCACTGTAGAACAAGTACGAGTATTGTTTTGCTTAATTTCACAACAACCAAAGCAATAAGAAGAATTTGTAAATATTATGGTGCATGTAACCTTGATTGTTTCTCTCTCTCTCTCTCTCTCTCTCTCTCTCTCTCTCTCTCTCTCTCTCTCTCTCTCTCTCTCTCTCTCTCTCTCTCTCTCTCTCTCTCTCTCCTCTACGCACGTCTTAAGGTTGAGGAAAGAAGAAAAAAATATATAAAAAGTAGTAGAATAAATGAAAAAAATATGTAATGAAAAACTACATTCAAGGATTTCTACATCACACACACACACACACACACACACACACACACACACACACACACACACACACACACACACACACACACACACACACACATCCTGGCAACTATAAGTATATGAAAAAGACAAAATCGATGTTCTGAAGTATAAAATAATAATAATAATAATAATACAACATATATAAACGAGGTCAGCTTAGGTGGTGTTAACCTTGAACTGACCTCAGCTAGCCAGGTAGAGTCAGTGAGTGAATGACCAACATTCGCAAAAGAAAGTAGTACACACACACACACACACACACACACACACACACACACACACACACACACACACACACACCCCCCTAGTACTATATAGTATTAAATAAAACAAAAAGGAACACAAAGGAAGGACAAACCGCAGCAGAAGACCTCCTCCTCTTCCTCCTCCTCCTCTTCTTTTGTCCTCACACACACACACACACACACACACACACACACACACACATACACACACACACATACACACACACACACACACACACACACACACACACACACACACACACACATACACACACACACACACACACACATACACACACACACACACACACACACACACACACACACACACACACACACACACACACACACACACACACACACATAACCTGATTAATTACCAGTATTTAGAAGTCACCCGCGAAGAGGCTGCCAATTGCGATGTGTTTTTCTTCAAGATGAGCTAGCTAGTGTGGCTGTTATTGCATTGACTCCAAGTAACACATTGAGGCATTGAAAGTCGTACACTGTAAGTTAGTAAGTAAATAATACGTTGATAGCCAGCACGTTGTCCTCTCAGAGCCTCCCAGCAAGCCTATCTTCCTACTACTGACGCCAAGTAATTTATAAACCCCATACGAAATGATCTCCAACCCGCCCTTCAGATGGTCTTGAGAAATGAATCCCCTTGATAAAAAAGAAGAGAGAAAAAAATATTGTATCATTGTTTTTTTATACCGCCAAGTTTTTCCTTATTTGTTTTTTGTTTGATACAGTCCTCTTTTTCTTCCTGGAGTGTGTGTGTGTATGTGTGTGTGTGTGTGTGTGTGTGTGTGTGTGTGTGTGTGTGTGTGTGTGTGTGTGTGTGTGTGTGTGTGTGTGTGTGTGTGTGTGTATATGTGTATTACGAATCTAGCAAGTAATCCTCATGACATTTTTTTTCATCCTCAAAACAGTCACAGTTATTCCCTGCACGGTCACTCTTGGTTCTCGTTGCATACCAAACCTAACCTAACCTAACCTAACTGAACCTAACTAAACCCACTGAACAAAGAAGATGTGTTGATCGTTCACAAATACTGCTCCACGCCACGCCACGCCACGCCACGCTAGGAACTTTTATCCACTAGCGAGCAGGCAAGGTCAGGGAGAGGAAAGGAATGTATGTGTGTATGGGGCCATCGAGGGTCAGGCTATTAAATTGTTCCATAATAATACGTGTAGTTGCAGTCTTATGGGTCCGTCTGGGCAGGTGAGAGACGGTCAGATCCTCTTTCAACCATAACATATGAACCGCATGTAATAATCAACCTTTCTTTCCTCCTCTTCCTTCTGGCCTTGGAGCGAGGTAATCTTAGTGTTGGTTTAATTTTATATATAGTAAGGCAATGTCGTTCCTAAGAATATATATTAAATGAATGCTATTATGTATGTACGTGTGTGTGTGTGTGTGTGTGTGTGTGTGTGTGTGTGTGTGTGTGTGTGTGTGTGTGTGTGCGTGAGTGTCTTTTGTTGATAATGAACTGCTAGCATAATGTTTCATACTTACAAGAGATGATTAGGTTAGGAAAATCAAAGTTCATGTTAGGTTACGTTACATTATTTCAACATACAACATTCACATCTTCTAAGCATAACGGGCGGAGGCCAACCATCTAAGGTCTCCCTGAAGCCTACCGGCGCTATGGGTAAAAGATAAATACATAATCCAACCGATGATGATGATGATGATGATGATGATGATGATGATAATGATGATAATGAGAAGGGAGAAAGTGAAACATAGGTATGCGTGTTACACCTGTGAAATCCAAAACCGGTTACCGCATCCCATCCCACACGTTACATAACATCCTCCACCACAACCAAGACCACATGGCAACACATAAGGGCCCTTTGACCTTGCTAAGGGCACATGTGTGTGTGTGTGTGTGTGTGTGTGTGTGTGTGTGTGTGTGTGTGTGTGTGTCTGGTGGTGTGTCTGGTGGTGTGTTGGGTGGAAAGGGAGTCCCGGTAGTAGTGTTCACGGGAGATAAGGAGGAGTGCGACGCATGGCGGGGAATGTGTGCTAGGATTTGTTAGGTTAAGTTAGGTTAGATTAAGTTAGGTTAGGTTAGGTCATCGCAATAACAGCCTCTGAACCGAACCTTCTTTTCACCTTATCTGCCGGGGAAAGGTTGGGTGGGGAGAGGAGGGTGGGAAATGTTTCGTTCAGTGTGTGAAAAAGGAAAGCTTTCTAACAAACTATATTACAATAATGATATTGCTTCATTACTATTACTATCATTATTATTATTATTATTATTATTATTATTATTTTAGATAATGGTAGTACTAGGTAAAGGTGTTTTCTCCCACTCACCTTCCCTTCGCTTGGTAAACAAACCGAACTTTACTACCGGGCTTTCTTAACATAATTACACTCAAGATGACGCTAGTTTTAGGACAGAGCTAATAGGTTAGGTTAGGTTAGGTACAATACACTGGCACTTCTAATATGATAAGTAGGCTAGGTTTAGTTAGGTTAGGTTAGGTACAATACACTGGCACTTCTAATATGATAAGTAGGCTAGGTTTAGTTAGGTTAGGTTTGGTACAATACACTGGCACTTCTAAGATGTTCTCTAATAGGTTCGCACACGAGGCTCTGCTTGGTAAAACTGACTCGCTCGCAGGAGACAAAGCGAGACACAGAGAAAAGAAAGCTGGACGTAACTAGGAATGGAAGGCTGAAAGTGTTTTAGGTCAAGGTGAAAAGCAATTGCATTTATTTTTCCCTTCCTTTTTTTTGTTTGTTTACATTGAAAAGGTAAACAACACAAACGTAAAAAAAAAAAAATCCCTCTTGTCGCCATACCCAGTAAAGAGGACACAACATTATTGAAAAAAAGATTGATAGGACAATATAATGAATGTATATCACTTGCAGCGAGTAATTGATAACATGAGGATACAATACTATATACATTGGCAGGAGTAATGATAATGAAAAGAAGAAAAGGTGTGTGTGTGTGTGTGTGTGTGTGTGTGTGTGTGTGTGTGTGTGTGTGTGTGTGTGTGTGTGTGTGTGTGTGTGTGTGTACACACTTATATTCGCAACAAGCCTCCCAAACCTTGATATTCCTTCCCATCTAAGTAAAACAACAAGACAAGACGACCTTCCCTTCCCTTCCCTTCCCTTCCCTTCCCTTCCCTTCCCTTCCCTCATCAACATTACATTTGCCTTTGAACATGAAGTGGGTTTCATCCCTATAATAATTCAGTAAGACAAGCATATTATTCTTAATGCTCTAATATATCATCATAGTCACCTGCAACATCCCGCGCTAGTTTGACCACGTTAACCAACACACACATACCTCTGCTGCACGACCCCTTATCCCTACCTTGTCCACGTACTCTCCTACCGGGAAACTGCAAGTACACAGTTAGGATAAGTTGTATGGTGGTAAAGGTACTTTCAGACCTTCACCTCGTCACCTCTTGATTCCTTTTTCGTGAAATCGCTAAAACGGGAGAGTAAGGTATGGTTGAGTACATGAAGCTTACACACATACACACACACACACACACACACACACACACACACACACACACACACACACACACACACACAGACACAGACACACACACACACACACACACACACACACACACACACACACACACACACACACACACATATATATATATATATATATATATATTTTTTTTTTTTTTATTGAAGTATCAACTTTGCTTTCAAACTTCCTTTATTTTTATTTTTTTTATCATCAGACGCATCCTTGTCCATTTGTATGCAGCAGCGATGAACGAACGCACGCACGCACAAGTAGAAAAAAAAAGGAGTCATTATCTCTTCCGTATATATAAATAATAAAAAATAAAAAAAGGAATGCAGAAAAAGCAGCAGATAATCCTTCCACCCCACACATCCTATCTTGTCTCACCGTTCCCCGCCATCAAGGCTTTATTCTTGACACTGCATTCCTGCGTTGGGGTGAAGCTGCAGGTACATTATACATCCTAGCCTGCAACGCATTTAACTCCAAGGGAACTCCAAGGGAAGGCGCAGAAAGCTAGCCGGGAGAGACTGAGTTGATCCTTTAAAACACACCTACAAAGAATCATTATTTCAGAACATGTGAAGGCAGTGATGAAAGTAGAAATATTCAAAATAAAATATTACAAATAATTGAGTTAGATAAATGAATAGTTTAGTATATAATGAATATTCAGATAGGTAAATGTATCTATTTATATACCAGAGTGTTATTCCAATAAAACAGTGGTTCCCAAACTGGGGGTAATTTATCCCCTGTGGGTAATATAACAGTTTTTCGGTGGTAATGGAGGAATGACAGGAAAGAAAATATATCTAGTGTTTTAATATAACCATACACATCAATATTGACAACATTTTGTGTAAGGGGTAATGATAGCACGTCTAATGTGGCTTGTTATATTGGGTAACAAGATGAAAACGTTTGGGAATCACTGATTTAAAGGCACAACTAAATGGTATTGACTGTTAACTCGTTGTATCATAATGAGGAAACGGTGTTGTTAGTAAGGATTAGTTAGGGTGAGGGAGGAATCATGTAGTTGTTTGATTAAAGTTACCTGCAAAATCATCTTTCTCATATCTAGACAAAGGAGGAAGTATTAACATAGAAAGATGAACAAACACGAACTTGCATGGATTCAGGAAGTCGCATCGGATCGAACAAATGAAAAAATATAAAAATAAACGTTGAAATTGTACGCTTTCAGTATAGGTGAACCACTTCCTTCCTTCTTCTGTTGTTGTTGTTGTTGTTGTTGTTGTTGTTGTTGTTGTTGTTGTTGTTGTTGTTGTATTGCAGGAATTCCATTTTGATGTCGACTCTCTTAGGCACGAACAGGGAAAGCATAATAATTGTAAACAGGATGGTAACAGTAAGCCTCTCCAGCACACACAACCTGTCTAACACACACACACACACACACACACACCCACCCACCACACACACCCACACACACACACACACACACACACACACACACACATACACACACACACAAGGCCGTCCTCTAGTGGTACTACACCTTTCCTTGGAGGTGTGTGTGTGTGTGTGTGAGTGTGTGTGTGTGTGGTTGGGGAGCGGGTGGCTAGCTTTGCCTTGTCTGAGCCTGTCGTAAACATTCCTTCCTCTCCCACACTCACAAGTAACGCGTACCACCACCAGACTATTCTAATTCCACTTCCAAGACAGCTGAACAAAACCACCTTTCTTGATTAACTATTCCTGGATCGAAGTCTAACCCTCCCGCAAAAAAAATAAAAAATAAAAAATAAATAAAATAAAAAGTTATATGAATTAATCAATCAAATTTCTTCCATTACCTAACACTAATGTACACTATTTACAAGGGGTCACTTTTCCGTTTAGTACAGGCAGGTCACACACACACACACACACACACACACACACACACACACACACACACACACACACACACACACACACACACAGCTCGGCTCGGCTCGGCTCGGAAACTTTTTTTTTGTTACTCAAACTTTTAATGATAAAAAAAAGATGCTTATATACAATAGAAAAAGAAAAAAAAACACGAATGAAGGTCAAGAAAAAAGGAAGGAAGGAAGGGAAAAAAAAAAAGAACCACAATCCCAAACTAAAAAATAATTGACATCGACAAGAAGAAGAAGAAGAAGAAAAAACGAAAAAAAACCGATTTATTACCTTAGCTCTGGTGCAAAAAGAATTATGTGTCTTGGGACGATATGATGTGTGTGTGTGTGTGTGTGTGTGTGTGCTTTTTCCCTTCCTCCTTTCTTTCCCTTCCCTCCATTTCTTGCCTCCTCCCTTTTAACCACTGTTTTTTTCCTCTCCTTCTGTCCTTTCCTTCCATCACGTAGTTTCCTTAATCCTCCCATACCTTACTTTTCCAATTCCTTTCCTCCTTACCTCCTTTACCTCCCTCCACCCTCCCTTTCCTCCCTCAATGGGAACTATATGTAAAGAGGGGAGGAAGGAGAGAGGGGGAAGGGAAAGAAGGGGAAAGATGGAAGAATAAGGGAGGTAAGGAAGGATAGCTAATGGCAAGTCAATAATTATTCTTCGTTACAAAACACATAATGAATAATTACGACCAAAAAAGACAAACCATTATAACTGTGGCGAGTCTGGTGTAAGTACTCTTATGACCTTCTCAGAGCAAGCAAGCAATACATCAATAAGCGTAACCCGCACTAGTGTAGGGATATGCATACTGATAATACAGGATGCTATGATAATTTGGACCTTGGAGTGAGTCTGGAGTAAGGCAGTGAGTCTGTTATGTGTCCGGAAGTGTATAAGGAGGCTTATCACAGCCTAGCCTTGGAATTGCCAGGAATACAGATGAACTCTATGCAAAGTTAGGTGTTCAAGCTGCTTTTTTTGTTTTTATATATATATATATATATATATATATATATATATATATATATATATATATATTTGAGTTTAAATATCGATTCTTGTTATCCTTACGCCATTGTTTTTGTTTTATATTTCGTGACCTTCAAAAAATGATCACAAGAGAAGCGTCTTGACTTATAATTGTCGCTTAGCCAGTACCCTATTAATGTTTATTTAAAAGTTGGTCACTGCCAGATTTTATCAAAGGAACTGTAGGAAGATACAGTTTCTTTAGGAGTGTGTTGAAGCTTTTGCAACGTAACTAAAGGGTAATAATGACTGCAAGGTGATGACGCAGTTTGTACTCGTGGTTAGTGACTTACAATTTGTTAAAAAAGAGAACAAAACCCAAATTGGGAATGTTTACCGAAGAGATACTTGGTTTTGTGCAAGTTTACTCACCCACACTTCCTTCCTTCAGTCTCCGGCCAGTTACACACACACACACACACACACACACACACACACACACACACTTCCTTCCTTCCTTCCTTCCTCCTTTCAGTCTCCGGCCAGTTATAGAAACACACACACACACACACACACACACACACACACACACACACATGGGGCGAGTAACAACACTTATAGCCATTCCCTTAATTTTCTGTCATTTTCATATTCATCAATACACGAAACGAAATTTATCCTTTTAGATGACTTTTAAAATCTCTTCTTACTGCGTCTCAATTAATGTTGAAACGACGAGAGAGAGAGAGAGAGAGAGAGAGAGAGAGAGAGAGAGAGAGAGAGAGAGAGAGAGAGAGAGAGAGAGAGAGAGAGAGAGAGAGAGAGAGAGAGAGTGTGTGTGTGTGTGTGTGTGAGTGAGAGAGGGGGATTACCTGAAGATGACCCCCTTCCCCCCGCAGGGTGCGCACGACTGGCTGGTGTAGCACACACACACACACACACTCACACACACACACACACACACACACACACACACACACACACAGTTTGATATAATATGATCTCACACTTTTATTGTCTTATTTCTTTATTTATTATTATCATCAACATCGCTATTATCATTATTATTATCATTTTTTTTTGTAAATGGAAGGCGAGTGTTGTC
>JAPQNM010002452.1:0-20000 GCA_029783475.1 Metacarcinus magister | reverse complement strand
AAGAAGTGTCAAACGCATCATAGTTTATAAATTATCAACACAGTATTGAAAAAATGAACCCAACTTAATAATAATGATGCATTACTTACACCCAGAAGTGAGAAAGAAACTAAAAAAAGGAATTCTACCGTAGTGTTAAAAGTTACGTGTATTTTTTTTTTCTTTTTTTTTCTTGAGTTCCGTTTCTCACCTGGACTTGATCAACATAATGGATAAGCTGACAATAATTTCCGGGGCTTTGTTCCTGGCAGCTGACATCTTCGCCGTTGTCAGCTTAGCAATGCCTGACTGGATAGTGTCAGACATTGGAGGTAAGTAAAATATTATTATTGTTATTATTATTATTATTATTATTATTTTTATTATTTTTAAATTAAAAGGGTATTGGCTAAGGTACAACAAAAATACGTAAACAAATATATAATTATTCACTGTTTGTTAATACCGAGTGATAGTTAATTTTAACCTAACTGAACCTAACTATTTAGATTCAGGACAGACTTAGGTAGATATTGGCTCACTAACAGAATGGTGAACGATTGGAATAGGCTAGGGAGACACGTAGTAAGTGGTGAGTCAAAAGGTAGCTTTAAAAGACGGTTGGATCAGAGTATGGATAGGGATGACAGGTGGGATGGCTAAATATTGGATTAGGTAAAGTCTCCTAACTGTCACGTACAATCCTAACTGGCATGTACACTCTCCTAACTGTCGGGTAAAGTCTCCTAACTGTCACGTACAATCCTAACTGGCATGTACACTCTCCTAACTGTCGGGTAAAGTCTCCTAACTGTCACGTACAATCCTAACTGGCATGTACACTCTCCTAACTGTCAGGTAAAGTCTCCTAACTGTCACGTACAATCCTAACTGGCATGTACACTCTCCTAACTGTCAGGTAAAGTCTCCTAACTGTCACGTACAATCCTAACTGGCATGTACACTCTCCTAACTGTCAGGTAAAGTCTCCTAACTGTCACGTACAATCCTAACTGGCACGTACACTCTCCTCCTAACTGTCATGTACACTCTTAACTGGCATGTACACTCTCCTAACTGTCACGTACAATCCTAACTGTCACGTACACTCTTAACTGGCACGTAAAGTCTCTTATCTGTCACATACACTCTTAACTGGCACGTACAGTCTTCTAACTGTCACATACACTCTTAACTGGCACGTACAGTCTTCTAACTGTCACATACACTCTTAACTGGCACGTACAGTCTTCTAACTGTCACATACACTCTTAACTGGCACGTACAGTCTTCTAACTGTCACATACACTCTTAACTGGCACGTACAGTCTTCTAACTGTCACATACACTCTTAACTGGCACGTACAGTCTTCTAACTGTCACATACACTCTTAACTGGCACGTACAGTCTTCTAACTGTCACATACACTCTTAACTAGCACGTACAGTCTTCTAACTGTCACATACACTCTTAACTGGCACGTATAGTCTCTTAACTGACACGTACAGTCTCCTAACTGTCACGTACAGTCTCCTAGCTGTCACGTACAGTTTTCTAACTAACACGTACAGTCTCCTAACTAACACGTATAGTCTCCTAACTGACACCTACAGTCTCCTAGCTGTCATGTACAGTCTCCTAACTGACAAGTACAGTCTCCTAACTGTCACGTACAATCTCCTTACTGTCACGTACAGTCTCCTAACTGACACGTACAGTCTCCTAATTGTTATGTAATCTTGTAATTGACATGTACACTCTCCTAACTGTCACATACACTCCTAACTGTCATATACACTCCTAACTGTCATATACAGTCTCCTAATTGCCATGTACAGTCGCCTAACTGCCACATAAACTCCTAACTGGCACGTAAATCTTCTAACAATCATGTACTCTTTCTTAACTGTCTCCTGCGAGCTTCTAATGGCTGAAATAATTTTGTGCAGTTCAAAATGAAACCTAACGCCATGTGTAACATTTTATCAGATCTGGGAAGCTAGTAAAACCAATCTTAATTATACTATAATTAGTATTCTACTTAATTAATCTTCTATTTAATATTCTTCTTAATTTATCTTCTATTTAATATTCTACTTCATTTTCTCTATAAACTGGTGGTGTTGTCTTTTCTGCCTTGGCTCTGCTATCAATACAGGTTGACTATCAATAATCCGACATGAGTAAACACCTAATTCTGGGTACAGCGCCATCAAAACATAAACATAAAATTTGAAACTGCGCTCTGAAATTCATGCCGGAAAACTGATGGAACCAGAATATTGATTGCCAGATTATTGATAGGTAACCTGTAGAAGAAACAGGTTTGTAGAGATGGGCAGCAGGTAGGGAAGGGAGTATGGGGTAAGGAAAGGTTAGGTTGGTTAGGTTAGGTGATATAATAATATTTACCATCATCTCAATGCATCTCTCCCATTCTAACTGTATATGTTGTGTTTGATTGGCTAACTAACACACTTTAAACTACTCTCTATATTGAAGTACAAAGGAAGAACAGACACCAGCAGACATGTGGGTTTATAATAAGGGGATCTGATAAACTACATACACTCATACCTCAGTACTACAGACCTTCCCTTAACGGATTTCAGAAGCAGCGGACAAAATCTGGAGCAGCCGACTCAATTTGAAAGTCTGATTTTGAATTAAAAATGTTGAATTTACTATATAATAGTGTATATTTATAGTGTACAGGTATTTTACACTGTTAGATTGGATAGTGTGTTTGATTAAATGTACAGTACTGTATTTATTCCTCTGTCTGGTAATGTAATTGTTGATAGTAGCCTAACGTAACCTAACCTTAGTGTCGGTACCTATGGACAATTGGCTTCATTTTTATGTCGTACAGTACAATTGCAGTATTCATATTTATCACTATCACTCGCTTAATAAAAAAAAGTAGGGGATAATATAGAAATCAACTTAGCGTTAGGTTAGCCACGGAGGGTTAGAGTTAGGTTAGATTAGCCCTGCAGGGATAGGTTTGGTTTCATATATTTCAAAATGCTAACTGTTATCTATGATTTTGCTTTCCAGGAGATACCAGACTAGGACTCCTTTGGACTTGTGAGACTTTGTACAACAGGTCACAGGTGAGTATAGTTTATTGATTTACAAGTTTACTACATTGCTTGTTAGTCATCGACCCTTCTGGTAATGTCAGGGCCGAGGTGACTACCAATTAATATTATCTTTTTATAGAGTTGTGGGGAAGAAAAATCATGGAGTATGATACCCCGAATATATTTACACACACACAAATAGCAAACAATAGGCTAGAAGCCAAAATAAATCACCAACGACGAACTGCTCGTAAACAATTACCAGAGCAGGGGTATGACACCCAAATAACTCCCTGTACGGCTGTTTTGAGGGTGAGATGCGTGACAGCAACACTCGGCAACGTAGATTGTTCCTCAGACAGCAGGGAGGGTCGAATGGTGTAGGTACAGTTGAAGGACACACTGGAAGGGAGCCCAAGTCTCCAGAAATGCCTTCGGAATGTTGAGAACCAGCAGCAGGTGGTGAGGTGTTGTCAGGTGTGAGAGCTGAGGCGTTCTGTCCTTCTCCAAGCTGGTGGCGTGGAGCTTGGCTCGGTTAGACTACCCCCCTACCCCTGGACAAGGGGGTGGGGTAGTGGCGGGGAAGCCGGTGAACAAGCGCCGGCAGACGAGAGTGGTAGTTCAACCACTAATTAGGGGAAGACGAGGTAGGGGCAGTTCCTCACACATGCCCCCACTAAAACATCTGCTGCACAGCTGATGTCGAAGAACTGCAGCTGACCAGGAGACATAAACAAACTTATAATATACTTGAGTGCATGAAACAAAACTTGTAAAAGACTGGAGTACAGGAAAACAAAATAAAGAAAAGCTATTGCCGGCTGAGAAGGTCGGCTCCAATGTTGTCTGTCCCGGCAACATGAACAACCCTAAATTTATAGGGTTGAAGACCTAAAGCCCATCGTAGTACTCTATCATTTTTACCTTTGAATTTCTGAAGGTATATTAGAGGCTTGTGGTCTACTTCAAGGATAAATTCCTTACCTTGAAGATAGAAGTCAAACCTATGAATGCCGAATATGATGGCCAGGCATTCCCTCTCGATGGTAGAGTATCGTCGTTCCCGATCAAGTAGTTTCCGGCTGGCGTAAGAGATGAGATGTGGACGATCATCATGGTACTGTAGGAGTACAGCACCTAATCCATAGTTTGAAGCATCGGTACGTAGGACGAAGGTCTGGCTGGGGTCCGGAAGACGCAGAATAGGTCCTGACGTCAAGGCTTGCTTCAGCAGCTTGAACCGTTCAAGCAGATCTTCAGTCCACTGGAGGGGATCCCGTACCGGCTTCTTCAACAAGTCAGAGAGGGGGCCGGTAAGCTCAGAGGCCTGAGGAATGAAAGCTTTATAAAATGATATCAAACCTAGGAAACTCCGGAGTAACTTCTTGGTGGTAGGAGGAGTCATGGAGGTGATGGCAGTCAACTTGCCAACTTGTGGTTGAAGATGGTCGCGGGACAAAACAAATCCCAGATAGTTGATGGACTCTGCTCCAAACCGGCACTTTTTAAGTTTGACAGTCAAACCGTTTTGTTGTAGTCTATCTAAAACAGACTTGAGGGCAGAGATGTGAGTGTGCCAATCAGATGAATACACAAAAATATTATCAAAATAAAAAGAAACATTGGCCAAGCCAGCAAGCACAATCCTCATTAAGCGAATATAAGTGGCACAGAACGTAACAAGACCAAAAGGCATCCGAGTAAATTCCATCAGGCCCTTGTGAGTGGGAAACGCAGTGAAGCGTCGAGCTTTGGCAGAAAGTGGAACCTGGTAATATGCCTTACTCAAATCTAGCTCTGAGAAGAACTCAGCACCAACGAACTTATGCAGCTCTGTCTCAATACTGCAGGATGGTTCAGCATGGAAAATAGTAACTGAGTTGAGTAACCTGTAATCAATGGCCATCCGATACGTACCGTCGGACTTCCTGACCATGATAACCGGAGAGCAGTGTGGAGAGGTTGAAGGTTGGATGATTCCTTGACTCAACATCTGCTCAACCTCTTCCTGGTAGTAGTGCTGGAGATGGATGTGATGGTAGTGGCAGTAGTAGTAATAATAATAATAGAAGTAGTAGTAATAATAGTAGTAGTAGTAATAATAATAATAATAGTAATAGTAGTAGTAGTAGTAATAATAATAGTAATAGTAGTAGTAATAGTAGTAGCAGTAGAAGTAGTAATTAAGAGGAAAACCAGTGAAGAAATCAATGCAAGTTACAAGGTGACGGTGCCCTTCAGAAGAAGGTGGAGACAAGGGATCTACCAAGTCAATGGCAACTCTGGAGAAGGGTTCAGTTACGACAGGTAACGGTTGAAGAGGTACTGGACATACCCTTCCCTTAGCTGACATACGTTGACACTTTTCGCAGGAACGGCAGTAATCCGGGATGTCTGCACACATCCCTGGCCAATAAAAGTCTTGCAAGACCTTCATCTGGGTCTTCCGGTGGGAGAAATGTCCAGCCAAAGGACCTTCGTGAGCAATACGTAGGATGACGGGACGGCAATCGCTGGGAACAACCAAGGATAAACCATTTACCTTTTGAAGGTGATCCGAGGAGAGACATTTTCGGTACAGGAGGCCGTCCTCATGTATGAACTGGTATGTGGCACCATCCCGTGCCTTCTCAACTTCTTGAGTGGTAGCCTTTGACTGTAAACACGTCAAGGAAGGACAGGATTCCTGAAGTTGACGAAACTCATCAGGGGTTACAGTCAAAGGATGGAGCTTAGGCAGAACAAGAGGGTGGACCCGTTTAGATCGACCGGCTCTGGTCTCCACAGCACACACTTGAGTAGTTGAGGGCTCAACTGGTGGTAGATGCTGACATCCAGAAGGGAGGTTGTCCTTGTCTTGAGAGGAGAGGGAAGTTCCGGGCGAAAGCGAGTCATCAGGAGGCAACAGAGGATCTTGTAGGGAAGAAAAGTCAGTGGTGGCTTGGTCATGGTCACTATGGAGAAGATGGTTGTCATTACTGAGTTGAGAATCAGGACTATCAGGATCTTGTACTCCGGGAATATTCCCAACTAGAGCACTAGCAAATTTAATTAAGTTGTATTGCGTCCTTCAGCTTGGTAGGCCTTCTTTCCTTGATGAATAGGCGTATTTCTGCTGATAAGGAGGACAAAAATTGGTCAAAGATGATAAACTCCCTTAAATCAGCATAAACATTGGCCACAGAGGAAGACTCAACCCAAGAATCAAACATCCTCGATAACTGGGTAACAAACTGATGGTAGTTCTGTCCTACTCTAATCTTGTTTGACCTGAAATCCACCCGGTAGCCATCTGGAGTTTTACTGAAGCCTGTTAACAAGGCTTGCTTCAGTAACTCGTAATCCTCAGTGATGGATGACGGAAGGGACGTGTAGAGTTCGGCAGCTTTACCAGTAAGGAGGCAACCCAGACGAACGGCAAAGGTATCTCTAGGTAAAACCAGCATCTCGGCCACACGCTCAAACCTAGTTAAATAGGTGGCAATGTCCTCTTCATCCTTGTATGGTGGTAGACTAGGTCTGGAAACAGGATCATGTGATGGTAGGACTGAGGGCTTACCTTTAGCTGCAATTTCTGCCAGCTTGATCTCTTTCTCCCTCTCAGCTTGTCTTTCTTCTCTTTCCTTCTCAGCTTGTCTTTCTTCTCTTTCTCTTTCCTTCTCAGCTTGTCTTTGTCTTTCTTCTCTCTCAGCTTGTCTTTCTTCCCTCTCGTTTTTCTGTTGTTCAAGGATCCACTGGCCAATTTCCTTGCCCTGCAGACCGAGGGCTTCACCCTGCTCCTTCAGTTCTTGAAAGGAAGACATGGAGAAGACCACACAGAGAACACAATACAAAAACAAAAAAAATTGGACAACACCTCACGTGCAAAATCTGGCAAAAGCAAGAGTTTGACGGCAATCAAACACTCATAACATTACTCCCGGGCCTCAGGCAGCAATGGCGCGCAGCAGCGACTGACAGATAACAACCCACAATCTGTAAAATGATAATAAATAATTGGTAGTTCTTATCCTGGCGAGGTCGCCAATATGTCAGGGCCAAGGTGACTACCAATTAATATTATCTTTTTATAGAGTTGTGGGGAAGAAAAATCATGGAGTATGATACCCCGAATATATTTACACACACACAAATAGCAAACAATAGGCTAGAAGCCAAAATAAATCACCAATGACGAACTGCTCGTAAACAATTACCAGAGCAGGGGTATGACACCCAAATAACTCCCTGTACAGCTGTTTTGAGGGGGAGATGCGTGACAGCAACACTCGGCAACGTAGATTGCTCCTCAGACAGCAGGGAGGGTCGAATGGTGTAGGTACAGTTGAAGGGCACACTGGAAGGGAGCCCAAGTCTCCAGAAATGCCTTCGGAATGTTGAGAACCAGCAGCAGGTTGTGAGGTGTTGTCAGGTGTGAGAGCTGAGGCGTTCTGTCCTTCTCCAAGCCGGTGGCGTGGAGCTTGGCTCGGTTAGACTACCCCCCTAACCCTGGACAAGGGGGTGGGGTAGTGGCGGGGAAGCCGGTGAACAAGCGCCGGCAGATGAGAGTGGTAGTTCAACCACTAATTAGGGGAAGACGAGGCAGGTGCAGTTCCTCACAGGTAAAGACAATTAACGTTCTATTTTTGTAATACTCAGAGAATTCTTTATATATCCCATGGCAAAAACACCTACTTCTCTGTCTGCCGTACACTTTATTAAACACAAGGTTTGTACAGCATTAACAGTCTAGTGTGTAAATAGAGAGATATATCTCTCTGAATTTTCATTATTTACTAAACTATTTATTTATCTAACCCAATTGTTTGTAATGCATTTATATCTTGGCAGTGGTTCCCAAACTTGTTCATCTTGTTACTCAATTTAACATATGACATTAGGCGTGCTAACATTACCCCTTACACAAAATGTTGTCAATATTGATGTGTATGGTTATATTAAAACACTAATATATTTTCTTTCCTGTCATTCCTCCATTAACACCAAAAAACTGTTATATTACCCACAGGGGATAAATTACCCCCAGTTTGGGAACCACTGTTTTATTGGAATAACACTCTGGTATATAAATAGATACATTTACCTATCTGAATATTCATTATATACTAAACTATTCATTTATCTAACCCAATTGTTTGTAAATATATTATTTCTAACATTTTTATTTTCTGTCACTGCCTTCACGTGTTCTGAAATATTGATCCCTTTTTAGGTGTGTTACGCTACCTCTCTTGGCGGTGCTTGGCTGGTGACCTTGGGATGTGTGCTGCTGGGATGTTTATGTGTCACCGCCACCATAGTACTGCTGGCACTCTACCACTGCCGACTCAGTGCCAGGATCATGACCTATGCCCGCTGGGTGGGCTTCTCTGCTAGTAAGTCATAGGCCTATCATGAATATAGGCCTCCCCCTCCCCCCTACTCTGTACATACTTATATAGATGGTGTGGTGAGGGAAGTTAATGTGAGAATTTTTATTTATTTATTTATTAATTTTTTTACATTCAAAGGGTACTGGCTAAGGGACAACAAAAGACGTAAAAAAAAATCCCGCTTGTCTCAGTTTGATAGAGTGGGTGATGAATCAGCTTCTGTTGTGGATGATATGGCTTTAGTGGCGGATTTGGAGGAGAAATTGTGTCAGTTGGTGGAAGAATTTAGACGAGTATGGAGGAGGAGGAGGAATTTGAGAGTGAATGAGACTTAAGGCCAGGTTCACACGAGGCACTTTTTGAAGCGCTTTACAATTTCAAATATGAAATTCTCAAAGTGCTCAGTCAAAAATATATAAAAGCACAAGATATTAAAAACAAAAGGAAATGCACCTTACACACGAGCCACAGATGAGGTCAGTGTTATGATGGATGTCATGTAAGCAGCAGTTGTCTGTGCTCTCTTGGTGAAGATGAAACACTAAAAGGGCACAAGAAAATAGTGAGTGCATCCCATAGTTACCAACACACTACTATCTGGACCATTCTACACATTACACACACACACACACACACACACACACACACACACACACACACACCGGTCTGCTAGCGTAGTGGTTAGCGCACTCGGCTCACAACCGAGGGGGCCAGGGTTCGATCCCCTGGGTGGACAGAGATTATCTGGGTGTGTCTCCTTTCACATGTAGCTCCTGTTCACCTAGCAGTGAGTAGGTATGGGATGTAAGTCAAGGAATTGTGACCTTGTTGTCTCGGTGTGTTGTGTGTGAGTGGTCTCGGTCTAACCCAAAGATTGGTCAGTATGAGCTCTGAGCTCTTTCCATAGGGGAACAGCCGACTGTCTCGAGAGAGACCAGCAGCAGACTGTACAGTGAAAACACACACTCAGACATACACACACACACACACACACACACACAAGAGTGATAGATGTGGTGCAAGAACGAGATGGATGGGTCGATACAGTCTACCTAGACATTAAAAAGGCATTTGATAGGGTACCTCATAGAAGGCTGCTGTGGAAGTTGGAACACGTAGGTGGATTAAGTGGAACTATATTGAAATGGGTGAGGGACTACCTACATAACAGGGAAATGAGAACTGTAATCAGAGACACCTGTTCAAGTTGGGGTGAAGTGTTAAGTGGCGTGCCTCAAGGGTCAGTATTGGCACCCATCATGTTTCAAATATATATAAATGATATGCATGAGGGATTGAGCAGTTACATAAATCTATTTGCTGATGATGCTAAGATCTTCAGAGTGATAAGGAGCCATGATGATTGCATGGAGATGCAGAGAGATATAGATAAGATTTATGAATGGAGCCAGAAGTGGAAATTGGATTTTAATGCCAAGAAATGCCATGTGTTAGAGATGGGAAAGAGCCTAAGAAGACCTGTATGGGAGTATAAAATGGGGGAGGAAGTGATTACGAAGAGAAGGGAGGAGAAGGACCTAGGGCTGATTATTCAGGACACATTGTTGCCAGAAAGACATATAAGTGGGATATTTGGCTCAACATACAGGATGTTATCAAACATTAGGATGGCATTTCGCTATATGGACAAGGACATGATGAGGAAGATTCTGACTACCATGGTGCATCCTAGGTTGGAATATGCAGCAGTGGTGTGGTCTCCACATAAGAAGAAGGATGTCAAGAAGTTGGAAAGTATCCAGAGGACAGCCACAAGAATGGTACCGGAACTGAAGGATCTAGAATATGAGGATAGATTGAAGGAAATGGGACTGCTAACGCTGCAAGATAGAAGAGAGAGAGGAGATTTAATAACTATGTACAAAATCGTTAGTGGGAAGGAAAAGATAGACAGACAAGACCTGGTGATACTGACGGAAGATGCATCAAGACGTACGAGAGGGCATTCAAAGAAGGTTGGAAAGAGTCCATGTTCAAGAGATGTGAAGAAGTATAGTTTTCCACATAGAACTGTGGATGTATGGAATGGACTGAGAGAGGAGATTGTTGAGGCAGCCAGCATACATGATTTTAAGAACAAGTTGGATAGATATAAATATGGAGACAGGACATAATGAGCCCTGCTCGAACCCTGTAAAATACAACTAGGTAAATACAACTAGGTAAATACACACACACACACACAGTGTGGTCTCCTCACATGAAGAAGAATATTAGAAAATTGGAGAGGGTCCAAAGAGCGGCCACCAAGATGGTGCTGGAACTGAGGGATTTAACATATGAGGAAAGATTGAGGATACTGGAGCTTCCAACGCTTGAAAGTAGAAGAGAAAGGGGAGATTTGATAAGTGTTTATAAAATGGTGAATGGAATGGATGAAGTGGATGGCGACTTGTTGAACTTGGAAACGAGAACTACAAGGGGACATGGAAAGAAGTTGAAGAAGGAGCAGTGTGTAAGGGATATTAAGAAGTATAGTTTCCCTCACAGAGTTGTGGACACCTGGAATGCTTTGAATGAGGAAATTGTTAATGCCGTCAGTGTGCATAGTTTCCAAGCTAAGCTGGACAAAGCAAGATGTAGAGACGGGTCATGAGATTACTCCCCTCCCGTAAACCACAACTAGGTAAATACAACTAGGTAAATACACACACACACACACACACACACACACACACACACACACACACACACACACACACACACACACACACACACACACATACAAAGAGACAGACAGACAGACAGACACAGACAAGCAGGCAGTTGTAACATAAAATTTACTGGTGAACAATGTTTTTCTTTCAATAAAGTATATTGTCTCGAGGTGAAAGATTACTCCAGTCAGTAATCACAGCCTCACACACCTTGGTCCACAATTTTTCTTTAACGTTCCTGTCACTATATTCCTTCAGCTGGAAATCATAAAGTTCTGGTCTCTTCTAGACCTCTGCAATCAATGTTTCACAGTCAAAGATGTCTTTCAAAGTAATGTCTTCTACCTGTGACAGACAAACCGAGACAACGAAAGCAGCAGGTGTCAGGGTGGTGGCGACTGGAAGTGGCTCATGGTGTGGTGGGAAAAATGGCTCCACCCACCACTATTTTGTGGTCACCACAAAATAGTGCCCCATGTGCATGCAACCATGTATATGTGTGTGTTTTATTTTAACCATCGGTGTGGAAAACTATATTTTTTGACGTCTTGCAAGCACCTTGTCTTCTTCAGTCTCTTACCATGTTCCCTTGTATTGATAGTGTCCCACACAAACAAATCATCCCTGTCAAGTTTATCCATTCCATTCATTGTTCAAAACACTGCTATCAAGTCTCCCCTTTCTCTCCTTTTTTCTAATGAGATGTGTGTGTGTGTGTGTGTGTGTGTGTGTGTGTGTGTGTGTGTGTGTGTGTGTGTGTGTGTGTGTGTGTGTGTATACATGCCTTGTCTTGCCTAATCCATTATAGGGAAATAACAGCCTGGTATATAGATCAATAGATAGGCAAGATAGATATGCAATTCTTATTAGATTTAACTTATGAATGAAATCAAACTACACAATAAATAAAAGTATAGCTAAGCCTAGTGTTGCTGGTTCAGGAAAGACTTATCAAACTTATTAAATGGCAAAAGTTAACGTAAATTTCAGAACATGTATAATGGATTTTTAATGTGGCAAAAGTTATGGTTAATTTCAGAACATTTACTAGATTTTTCAATGTGTATTTACATGGTGGTTTCTAAGCATAATTTTTGTTTCAGTGGTGTTATTTTGTCTTGCTGCTGTGGTGTTTCCAATGGGATTCTATGTGGAAGAGATTGGTGGTGAACCGTATCAGCTTCCCAACAGCTTCCAGGTTTGAGACTCAATTCCACTTAAGTATTTACTACAGTGCTCCCTATAATTTTGCGGGCTTCAATTTTGTGATATTCCAATTTTGTGACCGAGACCAATCTCCATCTCTGCAAGCCCAGGTACAGTAAAATGGTCATTTAAATTAATTTTCTTATGGATAATGATAATGTTTATGTTTTTCTGTATTTTTCTTTATTGTAGGATATATAAATACATGTATTTGTGTACAAACAAGGCCAAAAATATGACTAAAATCACCATAAGGTTAATGATTCCACTTTTGCGGATTTAAATTCTGCGGCCTGCAATGTCGACCAATTTCACACAAAATTGGAGGGAGCACTGTACTTTGCATGAAAGAATTGCTGATAGAGAGGGATTGTAGAAGCAAGGAGGGAGTGTATGGATAGGGAGAGGTGGAGGCTCTTCTGCCGTAAGAAATTATAGATTGATAGAAAGATTGATTTATTATATTGTCTATATAATCAATCTTTTCTTCTGCCTAGGTTATATCGGACTAATGCCAAACATGTTAAATTTTCTTACTTACTCTGCTTTCTTATAATAATAATGATTAACTTTTTTACAACCATAGGTCATGTACATTTACAGTAAGTGAAATACAAAAATAATGAAAAAAAACCTAACATAAAACCTAATGAATATTGTGCTAATGAGAGATAGATATTTATTTTGAGTTATAATTAGCACTTTTCAGGACTTGGTTATGGAGTTAGTTAGTTCTGGTGTAAGTGGTAATGTGCTTGGATCATATATTAAGTCCAGGTTGACTATCAATAATCTGGCAATCAATATTCCGGCTCCATCAGTTTTCCGGCATGAATTTCAGAGTGCAGTTTCAAATTTCCCGAGTCGGCACATCACTGTTTTCAGGAGACGCTGTTTTTGTTTATATTTTGATAGCGCTGTAACCAGAATTAGCTGTTTGCTCATGCCAGATTATTGATAGTCAACCTGTACTTCTGTTATTCTGATATTTTTTTTATACTAATCCTAGACAATCCTTAAGCCTGTAGGATATAGGACGCTTTTGTCCTATATCCTACAGGCTTAAGGAAGAGAGAAAGAGAGAGAGAGAGAGAGCGAGAGAGAGAGCAAATGGTTATATAAAACAGAGGACGACGACATCAGTTTATTTAACATACACTTGACCCTCAATTTAACAGACTGAATTAGGAATGTATCCGTCCATTGCTTCAAGACTGCCTTGCTTGGTAGTGTTAGGCTGCAGTCTGAGGTGAACAGGGAAGCAGATGGATGTGTGGCAAGTTCATCAACATCCTGCGGGACTGTGGGCTGAGATTTGACTGTGGTTCGTCAACATCCTGTGGGCGGCATCCTGTGGGCTGAGACAGAGAGGGATAGGGATATATATATATATATATATATATATATATATATATATATATATATATATATAATATATATATATATATATATATATATATATATATATATATATATATATATATATATATATATATATATATATATATATATATAATATATATATATATATATATATATATATATATATATATATATTATATATATATATATATATATATATATATATATATATATATATATATATATATATATATATATATATATATATATATATATATATATAATATATATATATATATATATATATATATATATATTTTATATTTTATATTTTGTGGTGAGATTTGACTGTGGTTCGTCAACATCCTGTGGGCGGCATCCTGAGAGAGAGAGAGAGAGAGAGAGAGAGAGAGAGAGAGAGAGAGAGAGAGAGAGAGAGAGAGAGAGAGAGAGAGAGAGAGAGAGAGAGAGAGAGAGAGAGAGAGAGAGAGAGAGAGAGAGAGGAGAGAGAGAGAGAGAGAGAGAGAGAGAGAGAGAGAGAGAGAGAGAGAGAGAGAGAGAGAGAGAGAGAGAGAGAGGAGAGAGAGAGAGAGAGAGAGAGAGAGAGAGAGAGAGAGAGAGAGAGAGAGAGAGAGAGAGAGAGAGAGAGAGAGAGAGAGAGAGAGAGAGAGAGAGAGAGAGAGAGAGAGAGAGAGAGAGGAGAGAGAGAGAGAGAGAGAGAGAGAGAGAGAGAGAGAGAGAGAGAGAGAGAGAGAGAGAGAGGAGAGAGAGAGAGAGAGAGAGAGAGAGAGAGAGAGAGAGAGAGAGAGAGAGAGAGAGAGAGAGAGAGAGAGAGAGAGAGAGAGAGAGAGAGAGAGAGAGAGAGAGAGAGAGGAGAGAGAGAGAGAGAGAGAGAGAGAGAGAGAGAGAGAGAGAGAGAGAGAGAGAGAGAGAGAGAGAGAGAGAGAGGAGAGAGAGAGAGAGAGAGGAGAGAGAGAGAGAGAGAGAGAGAGAGAGAGAGAGAGAGAGAGAGAGAGAGAGAGAGAGAGAGAGAGAGATATATATATATATATATATATATATATATATATATATATACACGAGTGACGAGAAAGAGAGTGCGAGAGATATTCTATATGTAACAGGGCATCAAAGACTATTAATTAAACTATAATAAGCTACTACTATATATAGATTCCATTCACTATATATAACGTAAACAAACATTTACTGTTGTGCAAGTCGTGTTTCTCTAATATTAATTTTTCCCCCACAGGTCGGCTACTCTTACATATTCTTTGTGTTGGCTCTGTGGATGACGGTGGTCTCGGAACTCTTCGCTGGAAAGGTCTGCCTCCCACACTTCTAAAACACAGGAGGCCGGATACCTGCTAATCCTCCTTAGATCTGAAAGTATAGGATGGGCGAGTTAGCATAGTTACGGGTTAGTTATGGCGGGAAAGGTGATGAAAATATACTGGGTCCCTGGTGATGATGTTGACTCGATTGGTAAGATTTGTGGTTTAATGTTGTGTTCTGCTTGTCTACCTTTACTGGCGGCAAGTCAATTGTAATGTTCCAAAAGTTTAATCATTGGGGAATCATATTTCTTTATCTGATATTTGATTCGTGTTTTGAATAATATACATAATACTCACTAGTGTCTGTCGAAAGTGTGAATATAATTTGTTTTTATGGTGTTAAAATTCAACTTTATACTTATTGGTTTATACTTTTCCTGTGATGTTGATTTGATTTGACTGGCCTGTGAACTTAAATTTGTAAACATAGGTTTTTGCTTCATAAAATTAAAAGTTAATGACAGGATTTATCTGTTTGATGTGTATATTTGTAATGGAATACTTCCCTTGAGGTGTGTGTGTGTGTGAGGCCTCCCTTCAAGGTGTTAGCTAGGACAACAAAATTACATTCCTAATCCTTCTTGCACTCCTTGCTTCCTGCACTTATTGTCTATATATCTACTATATACCAGGCTGTTATTCCCCTAAAATGGGATAGGCAAGACAAGGCACACACACACACACACATGATAAATATAGATACAGAGACAGAACCACACGAATTTAGCTCAGGCCCTGTATACTACAACTAGGTAAATGCACACATACATATACACTCCTCTCCCTAAACCCATAGGCCCCCATAGGAGATGAGAAGTACACTCGCCCAAACATAACACGTCAGGTCAGTCACACGACGGGAATGAAGGTCATATCCACAACAGTCCCAGGTCACACCAGAAACCTCTCTCCTTCAAGGGTTGTCAAGGCCACGTTATTAAACATCCATTCATCACTGCTCTCCATTCACTTCTATCACACACAATCATCCTTCCTTGCTCCACACACATTCCTTTTTCATTTAACACACTTTTCACACCGTCCATCCATTCAGTTTGCGGCTTTTCTCTTAACCTCACACTTCTTACATCATATCCTATTATTCTTTTCACCAACTGGTCCTTCTCCATTCTCTCCTTGTGTCCAAACCACCTCAACACACTGTTCTGATTGATTAACTGACTCTCCTTACACCAGTTCTCCTTCGCACCTCATTTTTCACTCATTCCATACATGTTACACCACACACACTCCTCCTCCTCAGACACCTCAGACACCTCACCTCACCTCACCTCACCTCACCTCATCTCATCTCCATTACATTTAATCTCTTCTTCTGCTACTACCATACTCCATGTCTCAGCCAGTTACTCCTTCATACAACCTTCTCTTTACATTAATTCCCATCGCTATACAACTAAACACTTTCTCCATTCCTCCCAACATCTTTCCTACATTATTTATCCTAGACTTCACCTGTCTCTAGTCTTCCATTTACAGTAATCTTGGACCCTAAATATTTAAAACATTCCACCTCCTCAAGCAGTTCAACATTCAATGCAACATTCATCCTTCTACCATCCTCATTGTGCATTTCATTACTTAACTCCTATTTTCATTCACTCAAATTCCTCCTCGTACACACTCCACTCGTCTAAATTCTTCCACCGACTGACAATTTCTCCTCCAAACCTGCCACTAAAGCCATATCATTTGCAATCATAGGTGGTACAGGCCTTAGCTCATCCTTAACTTAACCTAGTCACATTATTAGTATACCTGTTATGCTGAAACAAACTGGGAAGGCACACTGAACGAATAAGGTGATACATTTTACGAGCCGCAGGGAATAATGTGACAGTATTCTTGCAGCCTCACAGGAGGACTAATAGACTATAGAAATGTTAAATTGAAGTTCATGTGTGTCAACGTAGAAACAAATATTTACACTTCTAAACTGTTGATTTGCTTAGTGCAGCTTAATGAAAAAAAAAAGTATTATACCCAAGTGTTAGTGTTGTACATTAATGTGTGTTGATTTGGTATTTGTGTTTGTGATTTCTGTCTATATGTGTGTGGATGGATATTATGAGAACAGACTGTAAATAAGGAGAACAAATGTTGTTGAAAATATGTAGGAATCCCTCCAAGAAACCATTTTACGATGCCAGTTTTATGGAAATTATTGCCACCTCAAAAAATGTTAATGGAAGCTAGAAGTTTTTGTTGGCATAATGTTAGCAGTAATAAGCACAAAACTTAAATAGGTTTATGTTGATACCTATGTTGTATCTACTTAATTTTGTTGTTCCTAATTACCAATTAATACTGTAATTTTTGTACCTGATCCAAAATGTGAATAATAGATATATTAAGCTTTGGATATATGTATATTAGTGATATCCATGTAAAGCTAAGGAAAATGTATTATAATTCAAGTACTGTATATATGCATTATACAAATTATATGTGATTGTTTTAAGAACAATAAAACTTAAATATTTTAAGTATTTTTTAGTATAATCATTCCACTTCTTAATGAATAAAAAAAGATAATAAATATATATTGATGTGGCAGGGTAAAATGTGAATCATCTAAAAATTTAAGTGAAGTCAAATGTGAAAAAAACTATCTTTTCTTAAGCATTACTGGAATATTTTCATGCAATCAACAATCTCTTTATATGCTTTTCACTTCTGAATCCTAACCACATAACACTGTAACCTAACATGCTAACACTCTATTCACGTGTCTTACACCTAATAATAATACTTGAAACGAAAAAAAGTCTTAATGAATAAAGAAATTAATAGATATATATTGCTGTGACAGGTAATTGAGGTATATGGTGTTAGGTGGGAAGTTATATCTCAAGGTGGAAGAAACTATTAAGGGTTTGGGAGCATTGAAGGATGGTTTGGAAAAAGAGACCTGCTTGTTGATGCAAAAGTTGGAATGTTAGAAGGAACTGTAATACAAATTGTTCTGTATGTTTGAGAGATATGGCTAATAATACTTGAGACAAAACACGTCTTGCTCACAAACTTGTACAATCAATGTTTATAAATGCAATCAAGGTGGATGACGTTTGGGTCTAACTGAAGTAGGAGTCCACTCACTCACCACTCAAACATTCACCCAGTTATCTGAATCTAAAGTGGAAGGTGTGAGAAGAAAACAATGACTGGTCTTTGTGCTCATTCAATCATGCCTCAGATAACTTTGGTTCAGGACGAAATACTATTTGGGAGATATGGTGACAAGGCGCTGTTACCAAGAATAAAAACTCTGTCATTCAATTTGATGAAAGACAGATCCTTCTCACGTACTGACATATTAACAGATACAAAAAAATTAAATAGAGCACCACACATATCTACAATCAATTCATTTATCAGATAGTGTCATGCTATCAAGTTTATCATGATTCCCAGTAGCATAATCTGTAGCCTTGCCTCATTGAAGGTGACATGTAATGTAAGTGACCACTGACTGCCTAGTATTGTTTCTTTTACTGGACGATGAGTGTTAAGACTGTCTCTTTAAAACTTCCTGACAGCGTTGCGACGAAGAAGGGAAACTCAGTGTCATCTGTTCGTCATGAAAACCAGGAAGGTAAAGAATAAAAGATAGGCTTCTCGCGTCTCAACCTTCATCGAACGAAGCTATTTGATCTGAACAAGTAACTAGACAAGTGAATGAATATCTCCTCTTGTACCTGGTGTAGTAAATACGTTAATCCAGTAAAGTGTCAGTTTATATTAAGGTTTACATATTAGAAGAAAAGTCTCCAGAGTGTTACTGCGCCAATGTTTCAGATCCGTATCATCACTGGGATGCAAGATGTTAACTTAGCCATAGACAACAAGATTCTGGGATCGGAATTCCTACTTCAGGTGAGTGTATCAGTGAGTGAATCTCATGTACGTGTGCAGGGGCGTACCTAGGGTACATGGTGCCTAGGGACAACCACTAGAATTGTGCCCCCTCCTCTTCTCCCTCTCAGGAGTGGGGATGAGTGGGGAGCATAGCGATCCTAATCAGCTAGAGGGTTTAAACATAAGAACATAAGAAATGAGGAGACTGCAAGAGGCCAGTTGATGACCTACACGAGTCAGTTCCTTGTCTCCCACCCTTGGAATAATCCAATATTTAGCCATCCCACCTGTCATCCCTATCCATACTCTGATCCAACTGTATTTTAAAGCTACCTATTCCAATCGTTCACCACTCTGTTAGTGAACCAATATCTACCTAGGTCTGTCCTGAATCTAAGTTTTTCTAGCTTGTACCCATTTCCACGTGTCTTATCCTGACTACTAATCTTCTAATACATGTAATACCTGTAATACCACCACGAAAATACTGGTATGTCGGTTTACCGGATAGGTGCATATCCCTAGACACACACACACACACACACACACACACACACACACACACACACACACACACACACACACACACACACACACACATACACACACACACACACACACACACACACACACACACACACACACTCAGCTGACGCCAGACAATGTAATCTGATTGTGTTTCCGATTAATAATTATAATACTTAGGGCACCAGTTGTGTTGCATATCACGTGTATATATATGGAGTTTGGTGTTGTGTGTGTTGGAGTGTGTGTGTGTGTGTTGGAGTGTGTGTGTGTGTGTGTGTGTGTATGTTGGAGTGTGTGTGTGTGTGTATGTTGGAGTGTGTGTGTGTGTGTATGTTGGAGTGTGTGTGTGTGTGTGTGTGTGTATGTTGGAGTGTGTGTGTGTGTGTGTGTGTGTATGTTGGAGTGTGTGTGTGTGTGTGTGTGTGTGTGTATGTTGGAGTGTGTGTGTGTGTGTGTGTGTGTATGTTGGAGTGTGTGTGTGTGTGTGTGTGTGTATGTTGGAGTGTGTGTGTGTGTGTGTGTGTGTATGTTGGAGTGTGTGTGTGTGTGTATGTTGGAGTGTGTGTGTG